>JAMKCH010021826.1:0-39530 GCA_023653785.1 Ophioderma brevispina | reverse complement strand
GATAAATAATAATAGTGGCCTAGTGTAAGAACGGCCCATGGCAATTTTTGAAAAACAAAATGATGTTCAGGTGAAATTGTCCTACTGCCCTCTTTACCTCCCACAGATGTTACAAAGTTCTAAGCACATTTGCTTAAGTTGCCAAGTCATAACTTAAAGAAACTTAAGGAAATGAAGCAGATACCTATCCTAGTGAAAACCAGTTTCAAAAATCTCATTTCTCAAAATGGCAAAAAGTGCCATGGGCCGTTCTTACACTAGGCCACTCGTGTCAATAGGTTTTGGTTCGGTCAAGTGGGTATAATTTCTTCAACAGTACTCAGTCGATCGCCAAAGGTGTCAAAATATGCGTAAATAAACACTGCTTCCAATTATATCCCATAATGTATAATCTCATGTATCGTTTAAACTTGGCAAATTTCATGGGTGGGGAGTCACTTTTTATCCCCCTGGCTTGAAAAGCAGAGGGGGATATTGCGAGGGTGCACATGTCCGTATGTATGTGTATGAATGTATGTGTGTTCCAGTTTGGTTAGGTTTTTCGTTTTTCGCGTCTCCTTCGAAAAGTTTAAGTCCGATTTAAACCAGACTTGGGGTGAAGGTGCAATAGGGGTTCCTTCATATGTGGATAATGTCAAAGGTCATGGACCAAGGTCAAAAGTCAACTAAGGTCATGTTCCAGTTTGGTTAGTTTTGTTTTTCTGGTCGTCTTTGAAAAGTGGAAGTCCGATTACAACCTAACTTGGGTCAAAGGTGCAATACGGGTTCCTTCATATGTTGTTGAGGTCAAAGGTCACATACCAAGGTCAAAGGTCGACTGTGCCAACTAACCACCTTGTGTATACTGCCATCTTGCCAGAGGGATCGCGCAAGTTTACTTGCTGTATTTTTTGGGTGTTTGGATTTGTATTAGAAATACACCCAATGTGTTGGCTATATAGGTTACACACCACTAACTCACTTATACACAGTAGTCTATGGGAAAAATGGCAACTTTGAGCATTTTTCTTTCACATTTAAAACTCTCACAGAGGAAATACAACAACATCACCCCAAAGTACAAGCTGAAATCACCAAATAACCAAATTTTGAACATATGATGACCGGAAAAATTTTTAGTTACGAATCACCAAACTTGCCCAATGTCAGACCGGTAACCCAAGATTCTCTATAGTCGCCAAAGCTAGTAATTTGCAAATCGATGTGAAATTGGTGACCGCGGAGTAAATTTCCTCAAATTCACTGTCCAAATGCCGCTTAGTTTGAGAAAACATACCAGTCTACCATGTCAATCATGAAATTTCATCACTTTCTTAATATAACTAGTGCATTTTCAGACATTTTAAAGCACTTTTCCAGATGCCATGCAAGAAAGTAGTCCACCCAAGATTTTTGATCCTTACGGCAGCCGGGTTTAGTGGTGTATAACCTTTAGCTTCCTCTTGTACCATCCGTTTTCCCCAAAATGTTTTTCAAGCCAAATTCAACCAAATCTTTCAATTGTTTCACAGCAAATACTGTATGCCCTCTTTTTGCGCACAATTTCACAAACCAAATGTTGGCAGACTCCATGTAATACTATCCCAGGTCAAAATTCAGTTGTCCCCAGGTGAAACTGGATTTTCAACTGGAACCAGTGGAAATCCAGTTGATCCCAGTTGAATATCCCAGTTGAATCAGTTGATTCAGTGATGGGAAAAGGGAAACAGTTTTCACTAGGTTTTACTAGTCAGGGTTCCAACACTGTGGAAAAAGAGGGAGGTTACCTCGAAAGAACTTTTTCAGGACTAACATTAATGGTGTTTAAAACCTCAGGGATTCCGAATCCAGAGGTCGTAAAATTCGCCCGGATTGCAAAAAATAGATATTACGACAATAAAGATGACACATATCAAAATTTTTGGGGGAAAATCTGAAATTTTACTATGTAATTTTTTGCTTGCATATTTGAATAGTGTCTTCACAAGCTTCCATTTCACTTTATTGGAGCTACGTTGATACTTACAATTTGTGTTAGAGAACTTTTTAATTTCATTTTTTCCTATTGACACATGTACAAATAGTTTTCAATTTGCCATTTTCTCAAAACGTAAATTTCTCTGGTTATCCGAGGTCTACAATACGTACGTTTTTCTCTGGTAAGTCACACAGATTTATTTGAATTTATTCGGACATTTTTACATTCTCATATACATTTGGATGTTCTGAGTAGGAAATCTAGGTTGATTTCAAACTAGGTACATGCTAAGTAGTCTTATTGTGCCAAAAAGTTGATGACGTCAGCCAAAGTTTGACTGCCACATGTGAAAAAAATAGGGAAAAAGACGAGGATTAAGGGGGGTGGGGGGGAGAGGTAAGCGTCTCGTTATCTATTTGCAGATTCAGATCCTTGTACGTTTCTCCCCTGGCCTTGCATTGCAGTAATATCCTTAAGACCAAGGCATTTTAGAATACTAAAATGATATAATTTACCATTGAGCGTCAAAAGAAAAAATAAATCGGTATTGATGTCCTGTATACTTGAAACTGCAACTTCAAACTAATTTTTCTCGCATTTTGTAACTTTTAAAAAGGTTTTAGCTACAAGGCTTGTATACTTTCACTATTTTTCTGGAATCTGTGTATATATAAAAGGGTTTGACATACGATTGGAACTTTGGAAGGCTTGATTTATACTTTGAGGTAAGATGATGTAACTATGATGTCACATACTTACATTGGACGCCCTATGTTGTTTTATGCAGTAATATCTTGAGCAGGACACTACCACAGAAACATACACACTACTAAATCCTTTAGTCTTGGTAAAATAATCATATTTTGGGGGACCACAACGCATTTCTATAAGGTCCCCAAATATAGTAAGATTCTGAAGTATTTTATCAGCGGAAAGATTCCTAATTTACATATATCCCCCCCCCCCCCCCCCCCCCAAATGGCCGCCTTTTTAAACACCTTTTGGCATATTGTTGGTAATATTCTCGTGTAGGTGGCCGTCGATTGGGCTTTTAAAGCATCTTTAAGCGGCCAAATTGCAATATTAAGATAATTTCCATAATTTAATTTCCACTGCGTAATTTGTATCTGGATTTGCATAAATTCCAAAATTGACAGGACAAGAAATGTTAGTTTGCCTTTATTCTGGTTTGAATATTGGTACCAAGTCTATTGGCCATTATTTTGGTTGTGCAGCCAATTTTGATTTCATAGCCAAGCTGTAACATAAGACTTCTAGTTGCCTCAAGATGGTCATCAGCATTTAGTGATGGGGGGGGGGCACTTTCCACATTATGTCAGGATCAGGAGTGCCTAGGAGAGACCCCCCCCCACTTTTCAACCGGTTGTACAAATGCCACCCCCGTTAAGTTATTGTGCTGGAATCTGTTACCCATTGACCCCTTTGTCTACTTCCTGGCTATCAGCGGTCCCCCTTTTCTTAATTCCAGCACCCAGTGACCCCTTTTTATTGGAAAAAGTCATTGTACACAAAGACCCACTTAGTAAGTGTCATGTGGAATTTTTACTTAAAATTGCGTCAAATTCCATATCCACGTCCTTCAATTGGCACGCACATTGTCTTATACTGTAAATTTCTTACAATAATAGAAGTGTTACGGCTTTTGCTGATCAAAATTACCCAGGGAACAAGGTTGTTTTGCAGTTTGAAACTCGGGGTTTGGCAGTTTTAACGTGTTGTGTACCAATGACCCTATGTTGCCAATTTTCTACCCACTAACCTAATATTAAGTTTTGTTAGCCAATGCTTCCCTTTTTAAGCTTCGATACCCAATGGCCCTGTGTTTGGTTCAGTTTGTGTACTCAATGACCCCCTTTTTCTGAAAGGCCCAACTTTTCACATGGCGGAGGCACATACCCCTCACGCTAAATAGGGGGTGCCCCCCAGGATCGTCCATATGCGTATAAACCTCAGTAGATGGCATTTGTCAAACGTTGAGCATGCATCTACCAATTCGTGAACCGGCATTATATTGTTAGAGCTGTGTCAGGGTCCTCTTGTAGTTTGGTGCTGCCACTGATGCTGGAGCTTGATATGTACATGATAGCAGTCGCAGACGGAGTATAGATGTAATACCAAGTGATAGATCGTTGATAAAAATTTCGAGAAAAGAAGAGGTTCAAGCATGGTTTCCTGGGGTACCACGGATGTTACGGGTATCCAAATCGAAAGCCTGATCATTACCATCAAGCTGGAGCATTTTTTTACATCCACAAGACACCTTGAGGTTCTCTTACGGCAGTAAAGGTTACGATGTGTTGTGATTTGCAGGCTCGGCAAAGGGTTTTGCGAAAAAAATCCAATACAATTGGATCAAGCCCGTTATCGTCCAAAACTCGACGGATTTTGCCAGATCTTCAGCTGTTTACAATCATTGTGTTTGGCAGCATCATGACATTTATCTAAACATAACGTGCTAATAAAAATTACAATAAACCGATGTTATTGATAGAGGACGATATCTTGATGGATGCCCAAGAATCACTACGTCATTTTAAGATGAGTTAATGTTGGTATTAACAAAATCAGGTTGTACTATATGAGTGTCCCGAGACTTGCCCAAATCTTTGTCTGAAGTGGTGTTCAATTCGATGGCAGGCTTTCTTTCATGATGCGAGCTGGCAAGGTGGCAGGTCCTGTTCTTTTTTTAAACTAATAATGGACTGGGAAGAGCATCTAAAAATTTATATGAAAGTTGTAAACATTCAAGAATGAGGTATATATCTTGGACCATTGAAAAATCGCAGATTGGTGATTTTCTCTATTTTCAAACCAGGCTCAAATTCAAGACGGGCAGCAATAGGACAGTTCTAAGAATCTTTATTAGAAGGCTGTCCTATTGGTAAGATGTTAAACAAAACAATAAGATACCAAAAAAAAATTCGTGAATGTCAAAGCCATATAATATACATTCATTTTGCACTATGTATACAAGTTTCCGTTTAAATTTTTAGAGGAATATAATTGATAAAATAACAAATACTTGGCTATTTGTTGGTTCTAAAGGTCCTCACGCAGGCACGAGTACCTGTTTCATGTAGAGTACTACATCGTAAGATATTGCTACAGACAGCTGTGGTTTATATGTGCTACACAATTAATACCGTCCTGTTACAAGACTGCGAGTTCCTTTTTTATTTATTTTATTCTGGAGTCACAACACCACGTACACGCTTAATCACCTATTTTTTACCTTTTCATATTAATTGGTGACTTGATATATAACTAAATGAGCTACCCCCCATCAAGTGATTTAATGCTTATTTTTTCACATCATTAGTTAAAAGATCTTAGGAGGATTTCAGTACCCTTTATTCATGGACACACTTATCTACACAATTTCTAGCTTCCTTATAATGAAACCTGTAATGGTATTCAGTAAACCACCATATTTTTAGCGGTTATAATATGTCTTTAACTTCCAAATTAAAACTTTACTGCTTGGGGTCGGGATTATATTATATACAATATATGAAACATTTTGAGCACACCGCTACATAAACCCATATGCAAAACTTTTGTGATTCGTTTATCTTTCCACACTATTTAAAAAAGAAAATTCTGAACCATCTTAAGAGATCTTTTTTGCCTATTGTGTTAAGAAAAAGTTTTCAAAACATTCCAAAATTGTAGAAAAGTTTTCAAATCTTTAAAACCTTTAGGATTTTCATAGTACCCAATTGTTTTAACATTATTTACATCTTAACAGTATTATTATCATTATTATGGCCCCAAATGGGTCTGTGTTTTGATTGCTGGGAATTATGGATGATTTATAGGTAATACAAATGGAGGGTAACTTGCAGATTTTAAGCGCTTGCTTGTTGGACACTATCTTGAATTTTGAGCATGATAACAAAACAAAAAGCCACAATACCCCCCCCCCGAAAAACCCAGTAGCTTTACGATGATCTCGTAGACCTATACAGTATACGGGCCACAAGCAGAAGTCCAAAACGATATGTTATTTTGAAAGCCAAGGTGTCTGCTACAAATGATCCAAGTAGTATCAATATTCCTATTGGCTTCATGTGCACTGTAAAACATGGGTGACCTGATCGTGCTTCTACAGGACTCAGGGACGGAAATTTTAAAAACAAAAATAAAACAATAAATAAATAAAACAACGACAAACAAAAACAGATGGCTATCAAAACCAATGCCCTAAACAATCACAAAAAGTCGTCTATTTAATGTTTTTTTTATTGAAGTATTTGGTCATGGGTTCTTATAAAGTTAATGCCTCTGCAAGTATCACATACGACATTTATGGCCAAAAATTTGAACAACATGGCTTCATATTGGATTTGTGCAAATTATGCAAACGAAATTTAAACAAGAGTTTTAAATTCTTAAAAACTATGAAGTTAAAACAAATCTTGGAATGCGGAAACTTGAGGCCCAATACTATCAGACACCTCATTTTAGGTATATAAAGCACCTCAGAAGCTACTTATAAGTAGAATTAAAAACCCCAAAATGGAAAAAAAATGTTAACATTGCAGACATTTTTTAGTTTGCCAATTAATTATTTTCCACTAACTTGGATATTTTCACTCAATGTAATTTTCGGAAATGCAATTTGATTGTTTCTATTTAGGCCACGAGCATTAGTTTTAACCTGGAAATAGCTGATAAAAAGCGGAATTTTTTCAGGATAGTCCCGGAATATCAGTAGAATAACATACTAAAAGTCCCCAAAAATCCCTGGAGCCCTTCCTCCAAAATCCAAGATGGGTCTAAAATGGACCGCAATTATATTTTATCATAAATTCAACAGCGTTGAAATACAAAACAAAGTGTCTATTTATATGTTTAGGCACCGGGAATCTAATAATCATTATTTTTAGACTTAAAAATCACAAAATATCCTAAACTAAGATGGGTCCAATGGCCGTCATTTTCTGATCGTATCATAACTTGATAAGCCGGCAAGTTAGAAATACAATTAAGTGTTCTTAAACCATAGGTTTTAAGGCACCGAAATCGTTAACAGAAGCATTATTAGAGTGTTAAAAACTCATAAGTAGCCACAACCAAGATGGCTTAAAACATTGTCATCTTATTATGGTGTCAAATGATACAAAAAATAGAAGAGTTTCGGTTACAATAGTTTTCACGTCATTGGTTGCAGAGCTCCAACACTGTGTCCATCTATTTGGCACAATCTCATTCTCATTAACATCTAATATTGTTGGTGCAGTGATGTTGCAAGTTTGACCACAGCATTTACTGTATATTGAGGTGTATTAGGTGTATCATAAGAATCCAAGATGTTTCTTGCAACTGTACAATAATCAGGTTGAGCAAGTGTCCTGGTGTGATTGAGATGTCCTTTTCTAATTTTGCCCAGGTCGCCAAACACTTTTTTTGAGGCAGAGTGCTACACCCATCCTCTTAAACCGGAGTAAGTGGGAAACTGTGATGATTGCACGTTGATGCTATGTGTCGGTATTCATCAAGTGATTTAGGAATGCTGCCACCATAAGTTTAGGAATGTCATGCAGTATCTATTTAATAAAGCTATCAAGTACGTCTCTTAGGATCCTCTATCACTCCCATCCCCCTATTACATTTAACCATTCTGCCATTCTGATTTGTTCTAAATATGTGTAATCTTATAGCTCGTTTTCTATTGTTTAAGTCAAAAATCTCAGTGGAAGGTCGTCTTTAACCAGCTGAGAGTTTCATCGACCAGGTTGATAGGGTTTGATTCCACTGGAGACTTGTAGACTCACAGTCATCTATGATGTGGCTAATGGTTGTGGCTCTACACAATCGCAATTTGAAGGAAGTCTTTGTACGGCCAATGCAGTTCTGAGTCTGTTGAGCTTGACCATGCTTACCTATCAACCGTCGCAGTCCTTGGGCTTGCTTGATGGGCTGTCCAACCAATGTTTAGGTTCAAGGTAGAGGATGACCATTGCTCAGACATATGTCATCGAATCCAGTATGATCATAGTGGATACTGCGATGCAGTGTCATGGATTGGGATTGGGGGGATTATTTTTTTTTTTGGGTCACATTCATCAAACTCTTGGTAAGCTTGCCCATCTGAAAGTTCTCCTAAGTGTAGAGGAGATATGCCGACAGAAGAAGATATTTACAGCGTCGCAAAAGGCATAATAAAGTTTCATTTGCATAATTCAAAAACCGACACAATTTAGTGAGTGTTACCTGTGACTTATATGGGGTAAGTGTATCAGCGTTCAGGATGCCAAAACAACAGTTGATGTAGTAAAGGTCGAAAGATGCACCCCATCCAGCCTTCCGCGAGCCTTTTGAGGAGATTGGCACGAGACTGCGTCTTGGCAGCGGCTGCCTTGGTGTGTTGATGGAAGTAAGGTCGTGCTGTCCATTATACAGCAAGGGTACTTATGGTTGGTTGGTGGTCGTGTGACAGGGTATCTCCATCTAGAGTGATGTTAAGTTTCTTTTGTGCATGATTTGCAAGGTGAAAACGGAGCTGACGGTCTTGGATTTGCTGAGTTTCACGTGTCATGGGGACTGAATTGGCTTACAGTGATAGGTCTTTATGCAACACCATTTCTAAGGCCTTAGAAGAATCAGAAGCCAGTTTCCAAGTGCGTATCTCTGCGTCGGAATACTGCAAAACAATCTCTCTTTGGCATATATGAGACGTAAATGCTGAAAAGACGGATGCCAGGAACAGAACTTGTGGGAACATTCCGAAGTTTGCGGTTGCTACGGCATTACCCATTTGATGTATCCAGGACAAATTCAAGATATGTATTGGATGAGGCAGCATTATGAAACTTGGGGACAAGATTGGACATTCAGGAAGGCTTGAGTAGCTGAGATAGAGACCTGATGACTGTATCATACGCAGCAGTTAGATCTACTGCAGGACTGAAGACTAAGTATCCCAAGCCGTCACCGTATGTAGAAATGATTTCTATAGTTTATCTATGGCAAAGCGAATTTCATGAATGTTGAAGAATGTTAAAGGATTGTGGACAATATGCACATCTGTAGTAGATTAAAAGTAGTGCCCGATACACACATGACACCCGGAACCGGGGATGACCAATAATGACAGCTCGTATGACTATGTATAGCTAGGTTGTGATACAATTAACGTGTCTGTATCTGCTTCTGCCGGCTGTACGGAGATGAGGAGTTAAGGAGTGAGAATGATCTGGCTCAAGGGTTAATTGTTTGATACACCCCTCAGCTATGAGAGGGGTATTTGGACTGTTAAAAAGGCTAAGGGCACTTTAAAAGTTCTCTAATGTTATCTTTGTCTAGCAACCTATAAGTGTACTCATCAAGATGACAAAGAGGGCTCGCAAGTAAGAATGTGAGCACAAGGGATATAAAAAGGAGAAGAGGCACAGCCTGAAGGCATTCCGTATTAAAGTGCATATGTTGCCAAGGTTAGACATCATTAGCTAGTGGCATCACTTTTAGCTGTGGGCATGCCTATCTAAGCTGTATTTTTCGTAAACACAGTCAAGGGGGACGACAAAACCCAGGTGAATTAATTAATAAAATTACTAAAATCTATAACAGCGTATTCTTTGCCTAAAAAAGTGCCAACTCTCTTGAAAATGAATAAAATTCACCTCATTTTCTTTTCCCAATATCAGTGACCAGGATTACATGTACACAGAGATTCCAGATAGGACCATTTTTGGAAACTGGCTAGCAAACCACCCATTAATTAGGCAGCTTTTCTCACTATTACGGTGTTAAAGGTCCAGGAAATGAGAGGATTAAAACTACTCCAAATCTTTATGAGGCATTCCATTCCAATAAACAGGGCCAGAAAGAATACACTACAGGAAATCAGTAGTGAAACTACTGCTTCAGTCAGTGTATGAATAGATTCACCACCAGTCACCTGGAATTTTTCCCCCCCCCCCCCTATTGCTCTCTGACAAATCAATTAGGACCCCAAATGATGTCAATCACTAACCCCAATATAATGCTTTCTGGTCCCTCGGTAGACTGACGCAAAACACATCAATTCTATTTGCATTTCCTGGGACCTTTAAAAATGACGGGCATGTGTTCATATTTCAAAATCTTAATGAAAAGGAGCCTAGTTAAATGTTAGTGCACATTTCATAATATTTGCATATTAATTACTATCATATGACACGTATATTGTCATGCCAATGTGCAATGGCGCCGAAAAGTTGCCGAAAAAAAAAAGAAAACAAAAAAAAAAAAAAAAAAAAAAAAAAAAAAAAAAAAAAAAAAAAAAAAAAAAAAAAACAAAAATAATAAAATTTTTGTTAAACCCAAAAAACAAAAAAAAAACCTGGGATAAACGACGGAGTCAGGTCGCTTCCTGGTTCAGGTTGGCGCGCCGTATCGTATCTTAATATTTTTTTTTGTTTCCCTTATTTTTTTATGAAACCTTAGGCGTTTTGCCTCTCGCTAAAATTTTTGCTTTTAGTTTCCCTCTTTTTGTATATGGTTAAATCATTTTTTTGTTTTATGGTATCTTATTGTCTTTTTCTTATATGCGGTGTTTTTTTTTTTCTGTCACACTAGTTTACCTTGGATTAAAAGATAACAAATTTGTTTGGTCTTTTTGGCGTGAGCTATTAGTGTTGTGGGGCACGATAGGAAATGCTTGTTTATTAGAATCTTTAGCCTAAACATAATGTATAGACATAATTGTATTCTACTTGCATATGAGTTATGCTCAATTAGGAAAATGGTGGTGCCCCAATTTTGGACCCATCTTGATTTTGGGGTACTATCACTTTTGACAATCTCAAAATAATGAATTCATTGCATTCCTTGTGCCGTTTAAAACATATGTTCGGACACTTTATTTTGTATTTCAATTTTGGTTGCAAAATCCGATAATGGGAAGAAGGGAAAATTGCGGCACGGGAGGGCAATTTTTTGGACCGCCCTATGATTTTGGCGGTACTTGTAAGTTTGAACTCTCAAAAATAATGAATTAATTGTATTCCTTGTGCCTTAAAACAGATGTTTGGACATTTATTTGTATTTCAAACTTGTCTGGTTGCAAAGATACAAAAAATTGGAAAATGGCAGCCATTTTGACCGCCGCCATTCTTGAATTTTGAGAGAGCTCCAGGCGTATTTTCGGGGACTTTAGATGTTATTCTAATCATACTCATAGACCGTCCGAAAAATCAGCTTGTTTTAGACGCTATTTCCAGGTTTTAGCGTATATTATCTAATGCTCTTGGACTAATCGTGTGTCTGCTTAGATCGTATTGTGATAATTTGACTGTAATAAAAACAACAGAGGGCGGTCCTAATGTTAAACATGCGACATCTCATAAATCACCTATTTACATAAAAGCACCACATCACTGAAGACTTTAATCCAATGCCAAACTTTTTATTGTCACAAATTCCGGAAAACTAGTAGATAGAGTATGCAAGATTGTGGAGCTCAAGACGTTAAAATGTCCAGCCAGAAAAATAAGATTGAAGAGTTAATTGTGTACAGACATCAATGCAGTGTATTTTTCTTTCGCAGATCCATTGGCAAATTATATCATCTTAAGGTTCTAAATGCAATTGTCTCTAAGGATATAATGCCAAAGTATCATATAAAATATTTTTTGTTAAATCCTATGATTTTACATGTGGAGTCCAATTTTGATGAACGTCATCAATTTTGGCCAATAGAAGTCTTAAGATGTACATATTTGAATCAAACCTAGATGTCCGTACTCAGACATCCAACTTGTATAGGAGAATGGTAAAAATGGTGCATAAATTAGAATACATATGTGCCTTATCAGCGCAATATTAAGTATTTTAGACCTCTGATAAACAGAGAAAGAAAGAAATTACGTTTGAGAAAATGGCAATTGTTTGAAAACAATTATTTGTACATGTGTCAATGGGGGAAAATGAAATAAACGTTCTTAAGACAAAATGTAAGTATCTATAGCTTCTAAACAAAGTGAATAGAAAGATATGATATGGGATAGTCAAAAATGCAACGAAAAATAAAAATAGTCAAAATTTTTTCTGATATTTTCACCAATATTTGATATTGACGCATTTTATTGCGTATATCTATTTTTTGCATCAGGCGAATTTTACGACCTCCTGGATTCGAATCCGGGGTTCCAGACTATTCGATATATGGTTGGTTGTAAAAAAAATTCTCCCGAGGTAACCTATTTTCAACTTAAAGCCTTTTAAATGTTGGACACGTTGACTATACTGACAGTTGAACTCAGTTTAGACCAGTTACAAAACAGTTAAAAACAGTTGAACCCAATTAGTTCCGTCACGGAAAGGAAATACAACTTTTCAACTGGGCTCACATGGAATTTTGACTTGGGGATTTTTGAGAGAAAACACCACAACATGAAACTTAAGTTGGAACTATAAAAACAATGTCTTGGAGGTGACTCATAGGTGATGGTCAGGCCCGTAGCCAGGAATTTATTTTGGGGGTGTGGATTTTCCAGAAGTGGACCTTTTGAACGTGAAGCGCGATAACTAACAGGTGGGATGCAGGGGCCCGCCTAAGGGTTCCTGCTGGGGCGCAGGGGCAAAGGCCCAGGTTGGGTCCAGGGGGCGAAGCCCCCGGAAGCTCTGCGTTTTTTTGGCAATTTGAACATTAATTTTATGTATAAAAGCAAATACTTTTCTGGAAAATATGCCTCGGGCTGGCATTGGAGGGAAAAAAGTGGCAAACTTTAGCATGATAAAGTGGACCTTTTTGCAGATTGTCGTTTTTTTTTGGGGTGCATCTCACCCCCTGGCTACGGCCCTGGTGATGGTCCACAGTACTTGGGTGCTGGTGTAGTGGACTGGAAGGTCAAATTCCTACAGGTTGTTGTCAAGATATAAGATATATTTAAAAAAAAAAAAAGATTGTTAAACATATTAATCATGTTAATACAGATGTGCCCAAGAATATTGACAAATTTTACGTGTTCAAACACCTCAGCCCAAAATATATTGTCAAATTGATCAATTGATCAGGGTTTTGTGTATATATGGCTTGATCATTTATTCAAAAATGAACAAAGTCGAAGACAAGCATTGAACTTGTATTATATGAAAGATGATTGTCATAGAATTACTTGTTGGCTTAAAAGAAATTAAAGGAAAAATCGTCCATGGTATCAAAATGCAACAAAACTAACAAATTAATGAAAATTTGGCTAAAAATCCAAGATGGCGGCCGTGAAGCGTATTGATTTTCAGGTGCTTACAAAAATAGTCATCAGAAGAATTTAAGCGCAAGACAAGCCATTGACATGTATATGAAATGATTGGTTAAGTAATACTTTATTATTAAGACTCCAAAGATTGAAGAAAAATTCGTCTTTGGTTTCGAAATCCACAAAATCTAGGAAAATTGGACATCCAAATGATGGATATGCATTATAATGATCAGGGCCAAATCCTGTGTGAACATTGGTATCACACACTTGATCATCTTGTAGATATTTACACGGAATGCTTGCGATTATGGACCGATTATGGAATAAAGAACATTCAATATTTATTTTTAGATGTCAAAAATGTCAAATGAGGCTTATTAACAAATATTTGGACAGGAGTGGATATGGAATAATAAAAAAAACTGTTAAAACTTCTGGCAGAAAGAAAAGGAGATAAGGCAAGAATCTTTTACTTTATACGTTTTCGTGTGGGTTATTGTTCATGGCTGATTTACGGCGGTCGCGTAAGTTTCCACGGTTTGTAGTCTGTAGCACAGACCTGCTGAATGATGTATCTAAATGGTCAGTTGGTACTGCGCGAGGCGAGAGATTAACGTATCAGTCCGTCCAGAGAATGTGTGTCATGAAAATATCTCCGAAAAACATAAGGGTTCTATGGATGTTTTTGCGTCAGAGGGTCATGTTATATATTTTGTTTGAATATTTATTGTAATTGGGTCTGAACCTATCCCAGATGGTCATTACCGTAATTAGTTTCAAAAGTGTTTTAGTGTCGCTAAACAGTCATGCACGTTTAAAGCTTGTTCTTGGCCTTTAAGAATGAATGTTATAATATAAATTATCTAGGAGTTATGTTTTCAAAAGGATCCGATAGTTTTGTAACCGGTAATGAGAAAGTATTCAAGCACAAAAGGCTAAAGATGCATAATTGTGCTTTGCCAATTGTCGCCAGCTCAAATCGTTCTTCTTTAAAATGTGTCATGCTCGTTACACAAGATTGTGCATATCCACAGATTGCATTGCATTTTTATCAGCCTCTTTAATGCACTAATTGTAGTTTAAACATGATAATATTGGATTATTAAGTTTCGCAAGAGGTTCTTTGATAGCATGTCGCCAATATTGAAAACAAGATACGTTACGATAATTAGAATGGATACCAAATGCTAAAAATAACTGAATACATGTTCAATATGTGATAAATCGAGAAGATGTCAATGTTATATTATACTGTTTTGCATAAAAAAATCTGCTTTCACGTAACAAAGTTCCAGCCTGATAATGAAAGAAATCCCTCCTGTTACGTTACGCGACAGATACGTTACCTCCCTTTGCTACGCTCTTGCAATATGGCGTGATACATGTACATAAAGTCGAATACCGCACCATGCTTTAGTATGAGGTAATACCTGATAAACGTATAGAGACTAAGTCGGGGAAGCACGTACTTCATCAAGAAACAGCACGACTCAGAAAAAGGCCCGAAAGATACGTTACACCAGAAGATTACGTTAATTAAGTGTTAACGTTAGGCAATTATACTAAAAAATCGGATAGATTTTTAAGATCAACCATGCAATTGTTCCGTGTTCTGAGGAATAGTAAAGTTTACGATTTTCCATGATTTTCAGGAATTCTTAATGTTGATATTTCGTCATTTTGGAGGCCAAACTGGAACACTTTAACGGAGAATGGCCCAGATAAACTGGAGATATTGGGCCAAGATAGGCCCAATATATACTAATATCGGACCAGTATGGCTACAGTTATCGGTCCCATAGATTTGCTCATCGGCCCAAATTGGACCAAATATTGGGGGACGGTCAATGGTTGGCACAAGATGGGGCCATTCTTGGTTAATAAATATTGAAACCAATACTTGGGAATATATCAATATTTTTAAGCAAATAAATATATTTTCAACCTGCTTGATTAAATAAATTAATTATTAATAATTTGAGCTAGTCACCTAGTTTTTTATATTGAAATGGTATATATTATATAAAGATTTTTGAAATATTGTGTTTGATCAAAACAATCGTCATTGAGAGATTTTAGCGTATGTCTGTATGGTTTTATTGTTTTTCACCTGCTAATTTAGGCAAAACAATTAGCCTTAAGCCAATATGGGGCTACGTTATCCCACATAATGGGCTCTATATGGCTGGTGTTCGATTGCCAATATGATGCGCCAATATTAGAACATTAAAGATGCCGATATGAAGCCGATAGCACATTGCCAATGAAAACCAATAGTGGCCCAATAAAGACGTGCACGTGATGCCGATGCCAAGATTACCGTTGGGGAACCATATGTTGGGCCATATATGCGTGGCTATCTGGGATAAAACCTAGCGAGAAAATTGAAAGTTATTGTCGGTACTTCGGTGCTCGCAGACACGAAAAAGTGAACACGCAGTCGCTACGTCGCATCCATTTTTCCCACATGCCTTTTTTTCCAGTCTTGTAGAATTTTCAAACCCTGGTTTCAATTTAAAGAGCCAATTTTTTTTTCAATTTAGAAACAGTGATTACGTACTTACCGGAACCGCCGTAATGCTGCACCGGATACTTCTTTATACACTCTTCCACAGCCATTTTGTGTTGGTTGTGGGCGTTCACAGTTGGAAATAAGCCAGCACACGAAGCTGGACTTCAAAAGTAAACAAATCGCGCCCCCGTGTTTCATCAAGTCCTATTTTTTTACAACTGTTGTATTGGAAATTGTACACGCCGTATTTTCAAGAAATCATGATTTTTATGCTTTGTTTTACTAATTGTAATACCCAGACCTTCATAAATGGCCGCTCCTTCAAGGCCGGCTTTAGAATGCTTAAGTGCTCTTCAAATTAACCAAATCGCGCCCCCTTTTTTTTTTAATCAAGTCTATTTTTACACTGTTGTATTGGAAATTGTTGTGGAAAAGACCCCTGCAAATGGCTAAAGCGGAACACGACCCGACCGTCATTGTCAAGAAATATGATTTTTATACTTTGTTTACGAAATTTTTAAGTCCGAAACAGTCGGAAATGCATTCTTCAAGGCGCGTTAGAATGCGTAAAGTGTCTGGTTTCTCACAAAGAAAGTCATATAAGGTTCGTCAATGGACCTACACCTAGCATGTACATCTTTGAATTTTGAAAAAATACTGATTGTTGCTTTAATGCTATCCTGATTTGAAACTTTTGATGTTTGTGTGTGATCTTGTCATTTTTTGTAGTATTTGAATATTTTTTTTTTTTTTTATGTATGCTTTTGGTTTTGTTTATTGATATTGTTGTAATTCCAATGCTAACTAAAAAAAAAGGTATAACCCGCGTCAGCATGTTTCGATGACCTACAATGGTGAACTCCAAAGCCCCTTCATTTTATTTCATAAAACATTGTGTATTATTGTCTCGAGTACATCATAATTAATGGCGTTATGGCATTGGTGTTATTTCCGATAAACAACTACATCACCGGTTTAAACGTCACCCGTTTATAGCTTTTTATTTTGCTTGGAATACGTTTTGCCGTCAGACTATTATTTCGACATCGAATAAATTCGACTTGAAAATAATGGAGTACGAACTGCCTTTTGTTAAAGTGAGGAGTCGCCGCAAAAATATTTTAAGGCAGATGCAAGCACATACTCCTGCAATTAAAATCATTAGAAGTTTGAATAGTCTGTAAATTGCTCTAAAATCAAAACCTAGCTGATGTGTTTTTTGTTACAGTTAATTTACTTGCAATTTTAAAAAGGAATATGATGTCACTGCTACCATTCACTAGGGCAATGACATCACAATACATTAATTTGAACAGAGTGGGACTCATTTGTACAAAGATATATAATCCTCCCCAAGCTTTATTTCTTGGTGAAAATTTACTTTAGCATCAAACTATTTAGCCCTTGATGAAATTTCTGATTTTGGTAGAAAATCTAAACTTTTAATGATTTTAGGAAGTGGATATGATTGCATAAAGTATGTGCTTATATTAGGCCTACATATACCGGCCTGAATTGCATTTTTTGTGAGACCTCCACTTTAAAGGGAAATTTCGTGATCCTCAGCCGCCTCGTCCCACCGACTTCCCTCGAAAAAGTTTAATTGGGTTAGGTAGGATGTGCCCAATCTGACGTGCGAATTCGATCTTTTCTGCAAGAAATTCGAAATTTTGTATTTTCTTATTACAGTACATTGGCCTATGGGACATCCTGATTCAAACATTTTCTCAGAACACCAAAACGCAAGAAGACCAGAATCAACTCAAATTTTGGAAATAAGCTTTACTCAAGGATATCTAGTGAAATATAAACAAAAGAGAAAGTGCTAGAGTCATGAAATGCACCTTTAAGCAATATATTGTCAACTTGTTTTGGCAACTCTTTGTGGAAGGTTAGTGAATTAGCTTCAGCGGTCAAGGCCATTTACTTTTGTATTGTATGGTAGCTCTGGGTTTTTGCATTCATTTTGTGCTAGATTTGTTCCAGTCTTTGATTTGGAAATAGTTTATAGATCAAAAGAAGATTCCACATCGTAAGTGACGCAGGCGTTTATAAAGGGCCTCCTACTGGAAGCTGAGTATTTCAGGGGTATTTCACTTCCCCAACAACATAAAAATCATCACCCGAGAAATTTCATCCTCAATAACATTAAATATATCTTGTTGTGTATCAGTCAAACCCATGGCATATTTTAAGTTTACAACTTTAACAATGTGAATCTTAATTGTAAAGTTTCATAAACATCTCTTAAAATCTGTTAAATTGTACATTTACCACCTGGTCATGCACCGTACTGATGTCTGCACCAAAACTTAGATTGAGCTCCATGCCTTGTGCTACGCATATTTAGAGCTTACATATACCGATACACCCCGGTAAAATGCGGTGTTTGAGAGAAGCTCGACAATTTGACGACATATCGATTTCCTTTGGCGCATTGTAACCTTTTAAATATTTCCCTGCCATCATCTACAGTGGTGAGTAAAAAAAAACCCCTAAAAAACATTCAGAATAACAAAAAATTAAAAGTTAAGAATTGGTTTTTTGCTCAAATGTTGCGATGGTTTTAAAGAAGGATAACGGGCTTTAAAAAACGTTTTATTTGGTGTCATTTGGACTTTGGAGGGAGAAGTTACGCCTATTTTGCTAAGCGACTTAAAAATCCTGTTTGGCCGATTTTGACCAACTAGATGCATCGCTTCATATAGAGTAACAGGGTCTTCAGCAGTGATTGAGTACAAACATTTAACACCAAATATTGTTAAACAATAGAAGGTGGGAGAGTAATGGAAGGATTATAAACATAAACCAGAGATTACAAAAGAAAATGCTAATAAAAAAATGTTCAATTTCCCAAATAAAAATTCAAAGCTGGTGGTAAGACCACAGTTTTACTTTGGTTCACAAGATTCGTGGGTTGAACTACAACTAAACTTGGGGAGCAAGTTAAACCATAGAAAGATTTGTATTCGCTTGAAAAAACAGCAGGGCGATATTGAATTTTTAGTTGATTCCGATTATCTACAGAAAACTTCAGCTTTAGTCTTCTTGCACTTTGAGCCTGAGTATACTGTATTTGTTGCAAAATAAGTACCTTAGAGATGTAAAACAAAAATCTTCTGAGCAGTTTCATTTGTTTCCTGAACTGAGTACATTGATAGGGGTGATTTCAATACTGACCCTTTATGATTGAACAATGTAATTTAATTTTTTGAGATATGTTACTTATAATTATGTTAACCAATAAACCATTGTTATTACAAACTGATTATGTTGTGTGTGGTCGAGAAGAACTCGATACCATCTGAAATTGCATTGTTTATGCCTTGCTATAATTGTTATGGTATCCGTTGTTGTCAGGCCTCCGCATTGTATGCTAAAATCGGCCAAACTGAGTTTTTAGGTCTCTCCGCAAATTGACATATTTTTCTGACCCCAATCCGAAAGACACCAAATAAAAATCTTCTGATAGCCCTGTTATCTCTGTAAACAACCAAAGCAAACTTGAAGCAAAAAAAACAAAACAAAAACGTTTACCTTGAAGAAAAAATCTTTTTGATGTAGGGTTTTTATTGCTTCACACTGTATTTGCTTTTGCAATTTTGAAGGCTTTTTCAGAAAATCTAAATCATCATATTCGACATCCGATCGCGGATTTATGTGTAGGCTTATGTGTTTGATGTTTTGTAATTATTTGCATTCGCATGCAGTATGACACATGCCCCGGGGGCCCAATTGTAGTCAAGGTGGAATGGTGCGTGAACAGAAAATGCGTAAAAGGGTCGCTTTTTCCAAACAGGCGATGTACGCGCGTACAGCATCCGGGTGTCAAAAACAGCAAAATATGGAAAAAAAGTATGTTGTTTCGTAGCCCCAAAATTGTGATGTACGCGAGATAAAATCATCCACAAAATTTGTAATTTGGAAGTAAAAAAAACACGAGCAAGCCAGATAAAGAGTATATTATCAAGCAATGCTGCTTAATTGTTTAAGGTAGCAACAAATCACAAAAAGACTTGTTGATGGATAGCAAAACAGACAAAAATGCGTGTTTAGGGTAGGTTTTTAGTCGATGGAAATACTTATTTAGGGAGAATTTCGGAAGTCCATGTTCACGCCACATATCCACCTCCCCCCCCCTTGAATACAACTGCCCCACCCCCCCCCCCTGTAGGCAAAACCTTGCTCTAGCTCGTTAAGATATGTTTGTACTGCGTTAAATTACACTGTCATTTACCATTTTTATGATTGAGCATTGTCTTCTACTACTCAACAGGCCATAAAAAACAGCATCGAGTCATGGATGAGTTACACAGAGGGATGCCCCCTCAAGATCCCGGTGCTTATAGTGCATGTACATGTAACTCTATATACACTGCGCAAAGGTGTGGAAATTGAGTACAGATTTTTTCTATCGATAGATTTTAGTTTTATAGGATCTCAACAAACACAAATTGCGATCATGCGTACTGTGGCTCATCCTCTACGCGTTGAGCTACAATAACGTGTTCAGTATGGCGAGTTTAGCGATGAGTAAGTTTTTAGCAAAATGCACCTCAAACAATTTGATCAAGTAAAATACATGATTATTGTAAGTTAAGTGGTATTCTGCCTGGAACCTAATTTCTGGGACTTTTGTTTTAGTAGGTGGGTGGTGAGTCACTTGACGGTCTTGAAGCTGGTCGCCAAAGCATTCTAGCACCCCCTGAGAATGTTTTGGTCCTGCCTAGGGATATTTAAATTATGTCATTACCTGACTTCCTGTATTTTTGAATACCGTTTACAAGTCTTATTTGGTTGGTTGCAAGTGCCAGAGATTGGTGCCAATATTCAACAAATGCTTACACAATCGAATCATGCAATTTGATAATACGTATTGATTCGAAATTAGGATAGTTCACACAATTTTTATTCTTGGTTGTTTTTTTCTTTAAAATCCAAAATTAAAAAAAAAAAATTTCTCATAAAATTTAAAATGACTTCAGAAATAAGTAAGAATTACAAAGTAGAGCCAACTCAACAGGAAAGGCAAACTAACACATTATCAAACATACTTATGTCACATTTTGCCAAATAATTCACAAGTTTATTTTATTTGGCATACGACCAAATATTTTGTTTTACCCACTCAGACCCTCCTTTAACAGATGAATAATTGCACTAAACTTAGATATGAACTGCTTTAAAACTAAATAGACTTTTCCAAACATAAAAAAACTAATTATGATTAAAAAATAAACATCGTAAAAACTAAATTGATGATACTCCAATCTTTCAGGTTGACACAACCCCAAAACTCCTTTGCTACTAATTGACTGCATCTCAAACACAGCATGTAATCTAAAATACTTCCAAATACCCTTTGTGCTCTTCTCCAGCATACTACTTAATTAAGACTCTTTACCATTCTCTCATTCTTCCAATCACATCACTGTCAAATGGTGCGATGATCTTGGGCGGATCCGAACAGACTCCGGTCTTGAATCTGTCCTTTCTAAAAAAAACGAGCCATCCGTACTTGTACTGATCCCTTCGGCTTAGCCCACACCCAATACCATCGCCTTTTAGGGATTTTCCTACCTTAAAGGCGTGACATCTATCAACTTGACTCCTTTTAGGACCAGTATCCCACCATCTTCTTTTTTTGAAGACTTCGTCACGCTGACGGCCTCCTTTCCCACAACATTATACCAGACTGCTAATGACCCTTTTTAATATACAACCCACCAATGCTGTTCTTGCCGGTATACCTTTCAAATCCGAAGGCCCTCGGCTAGCTGCAATCCAAATTGTCCCCTCACTGCACTAATCTATGCTCCAAAACACAACGTTAAGGGGCAAGTGTCAAACCCTTGTGCTTTGAGTTTTAACGAATTTCCTGATTTTTGCACCATTTTAAAAACATCCAACTGTGTTCTATCAGTTACCAAACAAAGGTAACCACACTACTGCAGACCTTCCTGAGCTGTATTTTTTATTGGCCGATTTAAAACATCTATTTGACCATTAAATCACAAAATCGCTTGGTCTAAACGGCGGGAAATTTAAGCACATTTTCACGCCGTCGGGCGCAATGGCGCACCATCGCGCCGCGCGTGAATTGTTTGCTTCGTAATTAAGCAAAAGTTCGCGTGTTTAATGTACTTTTGCGCGAACGCATCTTGAAATAACGAAAAAACTATTTGACAATGTAAACAAATTCTCTAATTTAGACCAATGAAGATTTCAATTTTCTTCTACTTCTGGAGTTAGAGTCAAAATTGTTTGATTCAATAGTGCATAAGATGTAGAATTTTCAAACCACTTTCACAACATACTCAATTTTGAAGTTTCAAGATAAAGTTATTTGAGACGAGACAGGCTTGAAATGGCGTGGAAAGTCACTTTTTTTACTAAAACCGGATTTTCTCAATGTTCAATTTTCGCAAAATTGGCGAAATTCATCCAGATAACTCGAAAAATACCCAAGTGAAAGTTAAAGTTTAACTTTCCTACGATAGCAATCGGGTCTGCTCTATGACGGTTTTTCATCATTTTTCATTTTTCAATTTCTAACTAAAAGATTATTCTCCAATAATACTCAAATTTTAAAAACCATATAATTAATTGTTAAAAAAAGAAAAATATTTTTGACATTATTTCCTTATATATTTCGAAAAGTAAGCTCTATTTTAAGAAAATGAAAAACATAAAAACCGTTCCCTAGAACAAATTTGTCTGTTTCTAAAAATAAACATAAGAAATCGGAAATTCAAATTGTGTTTTTTGTTATGCTGCTGAAAATTATTGGGGCCAAAAATCGTGATTTTTTAGTTATTCTCAAATACGGAAATGTTTTTAGCAGTAATCTGATGCCATCATCGGGTTTCATCGTCCAATTTTCTTTCTAGAAATGTATACTTTTACACACAATAATGGAATATTGCAAATTTACAAACAAAATAGAATCCTCCTCGGAAACTCAAGGTTACACACTTGCCATTAAAAGTCTCTTGCAAGCTGGAATGGTGACATGCTCTTCACTTGTTTTGTATTGCTTCTCCCTTTTCTCTTCACTCTAGTAGAAGACCAGCTTGTAGATTCCGTGACCAAACTCTGGAGACAAAGATTTGAAGGCGTCTTGGGGTTCCGCTGATCGAAGTTGAAGGTTTTTGACTTGGGCTTGCCGCTTCAATTTTCTGGCATTTTGGGAAGGGCCAAACACAGTTAAACACGGGGGTAAATATGAGAACTGGTCGCAATTGATTAATGCATTCAAATTACTCGCCTTATCATACGAATCTAAAAATGTATAGTTGTTTATAGATCCGCCCTGCAAAGACTCCGTGGTTGAATATTGCAACACCAATCGGTGTTTAGCTTGTCGTGTTATTTTGGTGTTTAAGTTATAGGATGGTAACACCGCTTGGTGTTTGCTGCAAAATTTTGTTTATGCATTTTGGTGGTGTGTCTGCCTTATTGTAAGGCGAAAGTAAGCAGCTAATAGAGTATACCATTAGACTTGACATGAGAGTCTCTGGTTAAAGCTATGTTCCCGAGTGACTACATTATGCTATTTTGCTGAGGGCGCAGCACCCAGCAAACTAGCACTACTGTTAGTCACCGAGTGACCCATAGTTTTTCCGCCAGAGACTCGAAGTAGAGTCAGTATATATGTGTTTTTATACTGTCCATTAATAAATTTTCCAGTAACAATGAAACAATTATAATAAGTTGCATTTTTCAATTCAATAAATTTCACGTCAAACGAGGTATCTCCTGTGAATGAATGTAATAGTTCAAGATGCATATCGCACTACACCAAATGCAGACGCGGCTACGCGATCGCAGTATTACGCGAAGGAAGCGCCTGTAAAGATAGTACCCTCTGATCCCCGTAAATAGTACTTCTGAAAAAGAACTATTTACAGGGTGGGCGGGGCTTAGTAGGGGTTCTATTTACGTATGGGCGCTGGATTTCTCGCCGTATAGTTGAACTATTTGTTATCACATGATAGAGTTTCAACCATAAACAATCTTAATTTATTAATGAAGTATACAAACAAACAATAACACAGCACAATTTTCTACGAACCTGTTAGATGTTACAACAACGAGCGATACAGTTAAACACACCAACCTTTGTGTTTAATTAACACCAAAGAGTGTGGTCCTCCCGGGACACCTGGAGGGTGTTAAATTAAATTAACACCAGTGATGTCAATTTCAACCACAAGAGGGGTTAATTAAACCAGTTGTGTCATGTAACACCAGGAGGGTGTTAAAATACACATTAACACTACATGTGGTGTGATTACACCAAGAAGTTTATGTCCTATTGTAACAACACCAAAATTGTGTCAGATAACACCAATTTGGTGTAGGTTTAACACCAATAGTGTAGTCCTCTCCAAAACGGCTTGTGTTAAATCACACCCCTCGTTGTTAAATATTAACACCGATGTTTTGCAGTGCGACTGCACAAATGGCGTCTATTTCGGTTTCATCAAGGTCAACTAACATTTGTACGATAAAAGTTGCAAAATTTGATTTGTCATACACAAACATATCATTGAGACACATCTTTAAAATCGGTTTATTTGAACAATTTGACTTTGACTTAAGTGCCTTGAACCTTTTGACATTTTTGCCATGAACTTCCCTCATGTGAAGTCGGATCGATACCAAACTAATAACATTTTTAATTCGTAATGGAGAGGCGAGATAATTTGCAGGCATATTAAATTCATTGCCATTCTCAATTTATTACCCCCGTGGTTCACTTGATTGTGCCCGCTTCCCCCAAAAATGCCTGAACATTGAAGCGTGCAAGCCCAAGTCAAAACCTTCAATATCGATCAGGGAACCCCAAGACGCCTTCAAATATTTGTCTCCAGAGTTTGGTCACGGATCTACAGCTGGTCTTCTACTATCTGTATCTCCTTGTAATCTTTTTCGTTCTTTCATAAATGTTCTTCGGTTCGGACATCATGTTTGTCCTAAGTTTGTCCGGTCCCTGTATATTTTGTCTCGTCTGCCACCCAGACTTTTTTTTCTCTTCATATAAGCATTCTCTTGTAACTCTTTGCAATTTTTGTCCTTTTTGTTGAGGCACAACTGTGAACGTCAACGCCCGTGTTTAACATGTGTCCTTTTCCCCTTCACCATTGAATTCATCCCACTGTACTGCTTCATCTTTTCCCTTTAATATATCCACCTATATATGTCCTGACTTTATTTTGCAATAAAGTTTTCTATACCATGCTCCTTCAGTATTTATCTTTTGTATACAATCATGAAGTTCTTCTATTTGATTTTTTTGACATAACCTAGGGTTATCCAAATTTTAAGGTATACATTTCTTGAATTTTGTGTATGCATTGTATTTGCAAAAAGACAAAAATAAATCTGAATCCTTAGAATAGGACCTCAAACAAAAAGTTTTGATATTTTGAGTATTCCGTATCGTAATTGTGCAGTATGCTTTTTGATGTCCCTATTGGTTAAGTTGTGAAAATCTTCCAACGGATGACATGTACCATCTCAAAAGTTTATTCAGTATCTTTGAATTCCTGAATCTGACAACGTATGTCTACTATAAGAGTAATTGGCTAAGGACTTCAAAAATGGCGTTATTACTTCTTTCGAGAGTAGTTTAAACTTCCTTTATAGGATAGGAAAGCATTCATGTTTATTGAGTTCACATTGATAATACATTTAATAGCAATTGATTACTATGCTATGACAAAGTGTTGATATGTTGCCATAAGCATTTCAACATTCACTGCAGTAGTTTGCGCAAAGGGGTGGGGCATGTCTCTCACACTTGACAGTCACGCGGGGAAAGTAGACTTAAGTTGTCGGATTCAAACCAATAAAACTTCCCAGTTAGAAGTCCCACTCTACTCTACCACTCTACTCCACAATACTATTATACCTTATAGCAAAGAAACGTTCTTTATTTGCTTCATAGAGGGCCAGGTTTGGTCCAGGTAAGGTTATAAGTTCGAGCCTCGCTGCGACAAACGTGTTGTGCAACTGGACAAGGCATGTTTCTCGCCACCTGCTACCTGGCATATTGAAGGAACTATGGGAATGGGATCAATTCTTGGATTTTGTTCGGGTACCAATGCTCGCGTCGAAAAAAAAAAACATTTAGCAAAATATGAAATATTTGGAAGAATCGTATGTATCAATTTGGATAATATTAATTTTGAGGCACTGTTATAGTTGGTTGAGCTATCTTAGATCCCAGAGTATAATTGATTTTAAAATTCCCCTTTGTATTTTTTTTCACAGCCAGCACGCACCAGCAATGGATCATTCAAAACATTCTTCTAGTATCCATTTTTGAAAGGTACAAATGGCTCGCCCTGTTGATAGAGACGCTACTGTCATTGAGATGTCACAGTTAGTTGAATCCAATGCAGAAGCATCACAAACTCAAAGTGACTCCGGTGTATCTTCACTGATATCAGCAGGCAGTCTCTCAAATGATGAACACGTTACCAGTTTGCCATCTCCAGAGTGTAGTCAGAATTCTTCGTCATCACATGATGCTTCGCCTTCTTCAGGAAGCCATTTGCGAATGTCTGGTTCAGTATGTATCAAAATGTGCCCTTGTGTAGCAGAGCCTGAAGACTGTGAAGTTGAAGCGTGCCAACCACCTCTCAACAAAAAGTGCAGCGAAGACTGTATTCGCCTTTGTATTTTTGAGCAACCAGATTATGTGAAATGGTATGCACCGCCAGAAACAGTGACAATCAAAAAAGATGAAACAGGGAAATTGGGATTTCGTTTCAAAGAAGTTCAGGTAATTGTTGATTTAAAGTGAACAGTACGTAGTGTCAAGTTGTGTTTGTAGTTCTAATATTTTTTTAATACTGCGTATAATGAAAAGCTAAGGTATGTTGTTTAATTTTTACTCTATACAAAAGTTTTATCTGCTTGCATTTTCCATTTTTAGATAACCTGAATTAAATTAACCCTATTATTGACATCTAATCCAACTCCTAATGCTAATGCCATATGTAGAACATTAACATGAAAAGTCTTCTTCATATCGTGTCCAAACACATTCTCAAATATGATCTAGCCAGAGATTGGCACAACGTCTGGCTGCTTCATTTAATTCCGCAAGGTCATTGTCTGTGCATTGTTGCTCAAACATTGGGCAGACAAAAAATATGTTCCATTGTCTGCGGTGCTGCTCCACAACCACAGGTAGTGTCCTGATCTGCTTCCAGGTAGCCCCACGTCTGCCAGGAACCTTAGAACGGCCAATTCTAGTTCTCAATCTGTTGAGGCATCGCCATTCAGCCCATGAGGAGTCAGTTCCAGGTGAAAGATGCTCACCAGGTTCAATATCAATAGATGTTACTTGGTTGGTAGCAAGTCTTTCTTTCCACAAGTTGACTCTCTTAAAAGTAATCGTGACTCTAACCCGAACCCAATATATCATAGTACCTTGGACTATTTCATGCATTTATTCATTCATTGCACAGAGGGTGATATGAAATTTTCGTGACAAGTCATAGTCTATGAGTATGTACCACCCAATCAATTTTTTTGTTAGAAAAGTACAGCGTGTGTAAAAAAAAATGAGAATTCTGAGAAAATTATGCAAATATTGTGTCCAATTTGAAAAGGATTTAATTGTCCATAATCTTATATTTGAAAAGATTGTTTGGTGGGGGTTGGTTTTGTGAAGCCCTTCTGAATCAGGTTGGTCCGATTCAGTGACATCCACACAACTACGAATTATGTACAATGTATGTGCACTGAAGACAATTAAACCAGAATAAAGCTTTGATTCAACATTTAAATTGAATAATCATTGTTTCAAAGCATTATGGATGTCGTTTCTGATATTATATAATTCCAAGATTTACATTGAAGTTGAAATAAAGTTTTGGAAATGATATTGCACCTTGAGTTAAACGACATTAAAATTGATCAGAAGATCAATTCAATTGCATGGCAAATCTATGATCACCACTGTTTTAAATTCTCTTCCACTTTATAGATATTAACAAAGTGTAGTTAAAATAGTTTAAACTGCATTCTTCAAAATAAAAACAATACTTATTGCAAGTCCAATATACTGCTAGAACTGTTCTCCATTGTGATCCACAAAGGCTCTTGCCTGTACTGGATTCAAACCTTCAATAAGGGATCGTTGATTTTACAAATCAAACCAGCTTTAAATTCATAACCCTTCTTCAACGTACTCTATCTTTGGACAGGAGTGTCGGAATGAGATAGGATAAAAGCATAGTGAAAAGTAGGGAATGTACTTTGAAAGATCATGTCAACAGGTGGTGTTTTATGTTTTAAATATTTTTGTTTCCAACTCTGCGTTTTTATTGACACACGCTGTATATTCGAAGATTATTGATTGCGGCTTCTTACAAACCGAGTACTGGATCAGAGGTATTGGTTTGGTTCGAGAGATTTTCCCTAGAGGGTATAAGTCCCCGAGGGAAAATTTCGAATTTCCAAATTTCAGTCATAACTGTAACTTTGTTCTGAACTTGTGTTTTCAAGGATCTTCTGTCACAAATCGCCTACAGTGATGCATCGTTCTTTTTTGCAACGTAATTTATTGCTAGCCTACTATTAGGGGCGCACCATTTGATATGGGGTGGAATTATTTTGAAAAAAAAACTTTGCACACTAGTGACATGAAAATAAAATGTCCCACGGGTGAGTAAAACAATCCCATCTCTATAAGCAATGGTACTCAAAAATACTGACGAAAAAAGTGGAAGATCCTCGCGAATGCAGGTACTTCCCAATATGTCATAGGGCTGACAAGATTTTGACCAAACACAACGCGGCTTAAATACAGTTCACATTTAATTTATGTAAATGTACAACATGTTTGTTATTCTTGTTACGTGCCACCGATGAGATACGGAAGTTTACCCGGGAGTTTTTAAGAAGGAAATTGGCGCGGAAAGGGTCGTTCTACTGTGCCCAGCTTGATTTGGTGGGAGTTTAAAGGTGCAACATGAGATTTTACAAATAGAGCCATGATTTTTTGCACTGACGAAAAGCTTTAGATCAAAGATATCCCCATCTAAAGGGATTAAGCTGAGAATTATATCTTTGGTAATAATAAAATGTGAAATTTCTAATTTCACATTGGAGCAAATGGAAAATAAAGCCTTTGCTATTTATTGAAATAATATTTAAATCAAAATCACCTTTTATTTAAATCACTTTTAACACATTCTGTAGCGTGTTCCGATCGTCTTTGGGACCCCCCCCCCCTGATTTACCCGGAAGTAGTCGTTTTGATATCAGATGAAAGGCCATATTTTTCTCATTGTTGTCCTGATATTGAGCATTCAAATCCATTTCATTCCCAAGATATAAGCAAAAAACCGCCGTTTTAGTGGTTAACCATCAATATTAGCACAGTATTGAATAGGGCTTTGCAACATGCATTATTGCGTCTACCATCAAAACCGCAAGTTTGTTTCCCACGGTACTTGATGGCGTGTATGTACAAGTGCCAGGCTCTCATATGAGTAGAGAACACAATACACATGAATCGGAACAACCACCTTTAAAATAAAAAAAAAACTTTATATACTTATCAATCGGGCCACCCCCATAAAATTCATAAGTTTCCGTGTAATCAACGGTTCACTCGCGTGAATTATTTTCTTTTCGGTTACTGCTTATTTCTGTTGGAAGAGGGCTTCTAAGATTTAACTTGGGGAAACTACGTAACACTATCGCGATTTTTGATACAACATGGGTACGTTTATAGCGTCAGAGGTCATGCATTCTTGGCTTGTTTAGGGATTCCCCAGTTCATACATTAGTGACATTCGTCACATACTGTTTGGAGCGGAGGTGACCGTGTGTTGTTGCTCATTTTGGTCTTTTTAAATATAACCCTAACTTCCCTTAAAGCAAGTAATGGCACATTTTTTTAAGACGCCCCCAATTTTCAAAGTTATTTCAGGGGGGTAGGACACGATCTTCTCTATTTGGGCCTTGGGGATTTCCAACGGTAATTTGGGAACTGCTACGTGCATTTACTATGACAGTCTCGGTCCCATGACATTAAAACTCATCTCTTAAACCTTTGCTCAAAAGATCTTAGTAATATCATGATAAATTAAACAAAATTATTGACTTCAAAATCCGTCGGGGTTAGTGGATTAACCCACGCGGCAAAATATGTAATTTCCATAACGGTCATTTAAGATTTAAATATTTGTGACAGGCCTCGGCATTAGTCAAGTCTGTCTGTAACCGTTCGATATGCGTAAGAGCGCCCTCCTACCGTGAGTCTTTGAAACAGGTAGCACACGAAGTTGTTGCCTTTTTGACTTTTCTGTTGGCCGTTAGGTGCCATGGTCCTACCCCCCCCCCCCTGTATATTTGGCACGTAAGGCACGTCCGAATTCGGGCCGCGAAATCATGCACCAGGACCATGACCAGTCTTATTATCTCATAAGGCAGCTTTCAATTTTTCTACTTCATCCCACCACTCTGATGTTTTTATGATTCCAATCTCCAACTCTAAAATCAATAAATCAAAACTAAATTTTGTTCCTGGCGGGATTGAACCCACGACCTTTATATAACAAGACAGCGCCCACATACACCGCCCACGCAATCCGAGCCGGCTGAAAGTCGTTCTTTTGTAATACTTCATATAAACAGTAACGAATAAAGCGAACACATAATAATGAATAGCGCCCCTATGAGACGAGTTGAAATATATCTCCTGGACCATATTTCGTACAAAATCATCCAGAATCTACAGGACGGTTGGTAATTGTCAAGGAACTATACCGCGAACGAGAATGCTACGAAATGCGTATTTATCTAACATAGACGATTTTGTAATTAGAATTGATTCCCCGATTGGGACTTAACGGCAGAGCTGAAATGCTACGTTTATGTCCGTCATGATAAATAGTGCCACTCGAGAAGATAACCTCTAACGATTGCGAACCAATAAACCAACTAATGAATGAGCGTGACACGTCAGGGCGCTCTTTCCCGGCTATTTCACATTGGAAGGGTTCCGTGTTCCAGCAGCCGTGAATTATTACGGGGATCCCCGAGAGTAATTATTCTAGTACACAATTCCTTCGTTTGTGACACTAGACATTTTCGAGCGTGTTTACCATTACAACATGTAATATTTTACGAGTCCCGTTTTACCAATGCAGTCCGTTTAACAATCTCCAAATTTTTTGAAACAGTGGGGCGCCCTTCAAAATGTGCAATATTGCTTTAATCGCTCACAACCCACCTGATGAAAAAATTACGGATTTGAACCCCTGCTTTGGTTTTTTGGGAAAATGCTCCTAGATGGACAACAAAAATACCGCTGCTCACTTTTTGCAGTATTGTCAGATTTTTCTCTGGGGACGTTAGGGATAGGACATAAATGATCTAAATTTACCTTTCGTGAGGAGCTCCCGGGGAGGAGCTCAGCCCCTACAGTTGTGTTTACCGTTATCCTTTTGAATATCTTCTTACTGTCAGAGTAGTCGGGGCATATTTATTTTCTCGTGGGGGTAATTGAATGTTTATTTTCCGTTCTATACTGGAACTTGTTAATCTGAATTTATTGCGCCAAAAACTGATCGTGCCGATAAAGTGAGCTTGGACCAAGTTTCAAGTATTGCTAACAGTCTAAAAATCCTATTCAATTTTCCCTCTCTTCTCACTTCAGTCATGCAAGTGAATTGGAATTTTATTGACACTTGGTCGCCAGCCGACCTCTGGTCCCATGGTGCAAAACATGATTAATCGTATTATTCATACCGCACATGAATAAATTACCTATCCAATGGAAAGAGGGGATTCGTGGCTTTAAGATGTCATTAATTATTTTGATATAATTTTGCACAATTGCCACAAAATTGGAAAATTTTTGTTTTGCCGTTTTATTGATACGCCCTGTATACTCAAATTTATTGCGATAGTAGTTAACCAATGGTCCAGTATTGATGCTGTAGTTTGATGAGGGAATTTATTTTATATTAAAGGAGTACTATCAGCAGTTAATTTTAACTACTACTACTACTAAGGCCGGGATCTAGCACGGATCAAGCTCATACTATCCTGCATGCATATCGCAAGCTCATTTTGTGTCTACCACTCCTGCTTCCCTTTTCCAGGATGTAACCCCTAAGTTTTTTCTTTGTCCGACCCTTGTCCGATGTCCATGTGTTGGTCCCCAGAGAACGAGTCTACTGATACACAGCTCAGGGGCGGTAACAGTGGCCTGCAAGCTGCCATCCTTCTGTTGCTACCTTGGCCTCCCACCTTAGGTAGTGCAACCATAAAGCACAAGTGATGAAGCCGTTGTCTCCAGTTGATGTTAAGCACTGTCCCTTATAGCATCTGGTGTTACAGCCCTTGAGAGAGTCTCCAGGCAGACTGGGGTTCATGGCCATGCTTCGCACCCATACATATACTGATTCTACAGTTGGGTATGAAAGCTCAATTTTCTTCTCGGGACATGGGCTTCCATAAGTGATTTCATCTGCCTTCCTGATTTTGATATCGCCTTCTGTGGATTCTACCCAATACAAGGTATTTGAAGTCATAAACCTCCTTCTGAACTTCCCCTACAGCGGTTCTCCGTGCCCCATGTTCCATGTATCTTGCACGTCATTACCTCTGTCTTTTTTGGCATTCAGGCAAAAGCCGCCATCTTATTGCATTCTGTTTCTACCCTCCAGAGTATTTGCTGAGCAGCTGAATCTGTTACATAAAGGCAAATGTCATCCGCAAAGTTCAAATCGGTAAATGTGACAGCCGGAACGCTTCTTGGACCTTCTTGGTGTTATTGTGAATCCAAGTTCGATTTCCATACTACTTGTGTCACGTCTTAAGTGACGGGTGAGATTTTTTTTTGATACGAATTTCTCCTCAAATTTCACTGATCGGTTGTAGACCACCTAACCGAGAACGTTTTGAAGGTTTTATTGGTCAAAACAGTGCAAAAAAAAACCGCAAACCTTGTTTTGAACTTGCCTGCTATCGTAATGTTCACCATAGAAAACCATGCTTTGACTTTCTGTCGTGCACGACAGATCGCTAAATCTCACCTTATTCATAAGACGGCCGGTATTCGGCCTTTTAAAAAAATTCCCTTCAGGGTGACTATTTGTAAGCATTCCAAATATGTAAAACCGGGTTCGCAAAATTGGGCGCTTCTTTCTGAAATGCCTCATGTCTCTTTAAGGCCTAATCAAGGACGGTAATAAGATAAATTGTGGCAGTGTGTCTCCTTGCTAATTTAATCATTGTTTTTAAGTATTAATATGTGAGTCCTTAAATGTGACTATCCTCTTCTAACGTTATGTATTGATAGTCTATGTTAAGCATTAATGCTGTATACGTATACTTAAGAATTATATTACAATTATTTATATGCAAGTTTGGCTGACTTACGACTACAAGAATAATATTCTTTTTGCAATTGTTCATACATATGTATGCACATTATATTGTTTATTTTGACTTGTGTCCCCCAGTGTTGAAAATGTCCCAGTCCTCGTATGATAAGCTGTACCCATGTGTTTTTTTTTGTAATAGTATTGCACTTTATGAAACTTATAATTATTATTAGCGCTCGTACACATAGACATTGTTCCTCTTGGTCTTAATGATTATTTTTGTTGTAGAGTGAAAGAGCCCGTGGAGAGAAATACACATTAGTGCTGGGCATCAAACCAGGAGGACCAGCAGATGGGGAGCTTTCAATGGGTGACTGTATCCTGTCTGCAAATGGTATTGCTCTACAGGAGAAGGCATGTACAACTTCAAAATTTGAGTATTACAAGCCATGACAAAAAATACCCAGCCGTTCATTATAGGTCTGAGGGCGTATTAAGTCAATCCCACAATGCACCAGTTTTGGGAAATTCAACTCAAATGGGTCATGTGAGCCCCAACAAATCCTATACTTAACACTAAAAACCCTGACGTTTACGCTCTTTTAAGCCCACAAAGCGTTAGTACTAAATAGCATGATCATGAAATGTCTTGTGATTCTTAAACTTTTGGAATACGTTTTATCCCTAAATACTGACACGTGTTTAGTACAGTACAGCATAGGCATATTGCAATGCATTATGGGATTGATTCAAAACACCCTCTGATTTTAGGTCTTCTGATTTTAGTTGCAAAGACCTTATGGTAGCATGATTCGTGTGTGTATGTGTCTGTTTGTGTCAAGCATTTGATATACATTTTTTTTAAATGTCTATTGTACAGTGAAAAGATGAAGTTCATACTTGCTATGATTATACATCTGAACGAGGAGTCACGGTATATTTTTGTGTTTCACATAGGCACGGTAAAAGGTCATCTACGGGTGGGTCACTTAATGTCATTATCTGTCATGCAGGTGGTATTAAAGGCTGACTAAAAGATTTTGAAATATAAATTTTTATAGTACATAAAGTTAGTCAATTATAACCAAAGATAGTCACCTTAAATGTTCAATTCCAAAGTTTGAGATGGATCAGATTTTCCGTTTTGATGCTAAACATTTATGTATAGCATAAAAGTACCATAAGTTACTGCGTATAACAAAAATTCGGGATCCAGAATTCGGGATCCAGAAGTTGTGATTTTCTATATGAAGGACATCGATTTGAGCTTAGCTATTTCACAGAGTGATTAGTATGTTGACAAGCATTTTGTTCCAAAAATGATTTGTTAGAAAATTGAGGACCATCCTCAGGAAATCTTAGAGTCAGCCTTTCATGTTTTGTCAAAATTATGTGGCCTTTTAGTGGAGTAATGGATCAGGCTTATATGACTTCTAGACAATATTATTTCTCGGGCTTTCTTATCGCTATATAGAAGCAGGAAAAAATTTCATTTGGAAATTTGGGCATATGCTTCGATATCAAAATACTAAGTTCTGTGTTAATTAACTCAGTAAAGGAGCTCCCACCTAGTAAACAGGGCCTATTATTTTGTTATACACCACTAATCTACACCACTAAGGATAAACAATCATCGGTGGACTACTTTCTTTCCTGGATTTTTAAAAAATAAGTTTCTGAAAAATGCACTATTTAGGCCTATGATGAAAGTAATGTAATTTCATGACTGACTTTGTAGACTGGTATATTTAAATGGCATTTGGACAGTTGAATTTGAGGGAACCGCGCTCATTAATTTGATCTCGATTGGCCCATGAGTTGTTTTTCGTCTGTGAGAGTTTTAAATGTGATATAAACATGCTCAAAGTAGTTAGATTTTGTGTATAAGTGATGCGTAAACCAGCCAGGGAATTAATTTTGTCGTTTCTTGGCCTTTCCGAGGGAATGAAATATAGCCATGTGTGTGTGTGTGTTTGATTTGTTAAACCATTCCTGTCCTACAAAGGTAGCGTAAGATCAAAATCAATCACTTTCATGACGAACAGTTACTAATAATCTTCCACATATTTACAGAAATTCTTGGAGGTGCTTCATCAAAATGAAGACAAGCAGTTGCGCATGATTAAATGTAGGCCGATGGGATTGCTTCCTTTAACAGGAAACCAGAAACAGCTTCGACCTCCATATCATCGCTCACAATCGGCCCCAAGCCCACGACGTCAATCTGAAAAAAGCATCAAACGACAGCTAAGTTGCAAATCTTGTGGTAACGAACATACTAGACAAGACTATGCACAACAGTTAAAAGGACAGAGTAGTGATACGTCCCTTGATAGTGCGTGTTCTCACAATTCACTATTTGAGAAAAGGAGCAATTCTAGTCTGTCTTCGAATCATCCAACTAGTTATACCATGACATCAGTTGATGAGAGAGATAATGTTTTGCACAAATATTTGCCCACAGTAGAAGCTGAAATGACAAGAATTCTTGCATCAAATATGCCCCGTCTTCCTCGTCTGAAAATTATCATCATTGGTTGTCAAAGCAATACACTTGCAGAGAGTTTATTACCAAGAAAAGTTCCTCCTGTGTCAAGAAATGAAGTATATACAAAGTACAATACTTGCTTGATCAAGAACGATAAGGAATGTGAATGGCTATCAATTGACAAACAGCAAGAAACAACACAACCTATAGTAAAGGCCGTTACTAAAGCTCTGAGGAAATCCTTAGGTGATATCGATTTTAGAAGTACCAGAGTATCTCAGAGTAACTCCCTATACAGCAAGCTTTTGCAGCAGATCTGTCAAAATGCTACAGGACCAATAAACATGGAGAACTTCGAAGAAGTAGAACTTGAGATCATAGCTATGGATGAGAACCCAATTGGAAGCTATTGTAGACATGTTCTGTACAGTGCACATTGTATATACATTATACAGATTGATCATAACCACTTTCTCGAAGATGAGAAAGCAGCCCTTACTTACATTCAGACTCAACTAAGTGAGATTCGATCATATGCCTCAGACAAGGTTCAGGTAATTCTTGTGGTGACTTCAACAAACAAATTGACTCCAAAGAAGATGGATGTCATGGGACAGTCGCTTGAAGAGCACTTCTCTTCCGCCTTCGGCAATCAACTCCTGTATCACCCTGCAACCGATTTGCCATGCTACTTTGTCTTCCCTTGCAACCATACGATTGCAACCAACCAAAAACCTAATAATGTATGTAGTGGTGATATGTATGGGCAAGTGAGATGTGAAGACAGTACAATTTCACAAACCAGACCCAATGTAGACGATTCCGTGGAGGATATCAAACAAAGCAGAAATGGAAACAGCCTTCAAGATGTGCATTGTGGTATTAGGTCTGATGTACATTGGGAGGTAGATGTTTTGAAAACACAAATCAATTCTCTGGTATTTCAACAACAGTTTGTATCTAAGAAGTACCCCTATCAATACCTTATATACCGTGGGCGAAGAGAAGAGATGAGTCTTAATCCGCTGATTGGAGTTCAGAAGTCGGACATCATGCGAGAGTGTGGAGTTAACGAAAATGCTGATGAGACAGCTTTACTGGAATTCTTGCATGACTGTGGAGACATAATATGTATGGGTAAGTCGTATAAACCAGGCCACTACAGTGGATTCCAGCTATATACAGAGTGAATCAAAAACATTTGTGCATGAAAAAACACAAACTTTGACCCTGACTGTTTACCAACTGTGACGCATTTGATGTTTTCATGATCTGCATTTTTTCGACTTTCTGTGCTGAAAAAAATGAATCGTTAATTTGGTGAAAGGAAATTGAGGTAGATATGAAAGATTTTTGCACAGCTGATCCAGAAAGATTTGTCACCACATTCAGACAGAATAAATGGAACTAAAAAAACAGCTTAACTGTGTAAATCCCATTGGAATGGGGTCTGGTACAAATCGCACCCAGCGAGAAAAGGACAATCTTTCATATCTACCTCAATTCTTCACCAAATTCCTTCATTTTTTCAGCATTTTAAAGTCGAGAATATGCAGATAATGGAAACATCAAGTGCGTTCACAGTTGAGTAAACAGTTCGGGTCACATTTTTTTGTTTTTCATGCACAATTTTTTTTATTCACTATATATAGAGCTGAGGTTCAAAACAATTTACGAGCCATTTTGTCAAAAATGAGTTATTGGTATTGAATTATTATATCGGTAAAGATACACATTTGGTGGTTATATGACTCAAATGGTTCTTCAGACGACGGTGTCCATTTCAAGAGCCACCGAGCAAAGACTTGGCAGTTATTGCACTTACGACCTTGTTGTACTCACACTTTGATATGTAACTTTAAAGGTCAAATGCAAAACGTCATATGTAAAAAGTGGGCCCCAATACTAAAACCTCATATGCGTAATTTTTGGTCACTTAAATTTGAGGCAGAAATCACAGCAAATCAAAGAGTAGCCCATTTCAAAAAAGATTTCAATATGCTTTCACTGAATTGAAAACGGACATTGAACAGTTGCCAAAACGGATTCCGTTCATGTAAAACTATTTCCTTCCTAATTTTCCTCAACTCTTGTGATTCCACCAAAAAAAAAAAAAAAGTAATGATTGGGATTTTTATCCTATGACCTGAAATCTACCTTATTCTCAAAATGCAAAAGAGTGAATTTGACTAAAAAATTGACTTCAGGGCAAAATTTCATACCTTTCGAAGGTTTTTTTGGGTCAAATTTACTCTTGATAATGCACGAAATGATATTATTTTATCATCTTGTCAATTATCAAGACTAAATTTGACCCAAAAATATTCTTAGAAAGTGTGAAATTTTACTTTTTTCAGAGTGGACCTCTAGTCACTTTAAATGAGTGATATTCACTCTCCTGTATTTAGAGAGTATATATAATGTGTATTTTAGGGAAAGATTGCCAAAGGTCAGGGACCTTTACATGCTAGTGTCCTGTAATTTCTTTGCAGCAATTTTGAGTTGTAACGTGCGCTTAATAGTTTTTCTTTACTTTTTTGTATTTTTTTTCAGATTATCTTCAGTTCATGGTGTCTCAGCATCTGCTCAACTCCAGGCTTTCGTTTATGGTCCTACTCAACAGAGATCACCTCATTGATGCTGTACAGAAGTTTATTCCTATTCCCAGTTGCTCAGTGCAAGACCAAGAATATCGTAGCAAATGGGCTGACCTACAAGCCCATGCTGAGATAAGCCACCACTTCCTTCTTCAACTTCTAGGTTCCGATGCAGAAGTACTGTGTATCTTTTTGGATATGATGAATTTGATATACTGCCTGGATGGTGCCACATCACATCTTGATGAATATAACAAAGTTCCCCGTTATTTGGTCCCTTTCTACCTTAACCAAACGCAGAAGCAGCAGGAATCTGCCATCCTACAAAATCCACAGTACCTTGAACGAATTCTCTACATAGATTTTGCTGGTTTTATTCCACATGGCATGTTTATGAGCTTCATTATACAGCTGAGTGGTCTATCCAATGAAACAAATGGTACGTGGGAGAAAGACTGTGGCTGCGTCACTTCTGCTAGTGATTTCAAGCTACAACTGGAGGTTGACCAACTGGCTGCAGCAATCAAAATAAGTGCAGAGTAAGTAACATTATAACTTTGGGTCCGCCAAAAAATGTAAAGGGACCGTAGATCATATCACTTTCTACGTAAAATGGATGAATGAGCAAAGGCGCCAAGGGACCGTGCTTTTAAAAGTGGTGCTAAATCCAAGTTAGCCATTGAATAGTTGAATGTTCATGTTGTGTTACTTCAGGCATGGCAAAATCATGTGCAAATTTGTGTTTTAAACATTGGGTTGAGAATGTCTACCCTGGTAACGACCATATGCAATTTCCAAAGCTATAATAGGTAGGGGCCAAGACGATTTTGCCGTCGTCCCAGGAAAAAAAATCCGATCTATCGTACTTAGTTTTCACTGTTTTTTTTTTCTGTTAAGGTGTAAAACGGGCTACCACCCTCGAAACATTTATGATTTGCTTTGCGAATGTATGAAGCGACTAAGACCGAGGAAAGGTGTGATTCGCTTCAAGTGTGGCCCACCATGCCCATCATGTCAATGTAAAAGGAACGCCAAGATTCATGTTTTGGATATAAATGATGGAAGAGTGTCCATGTGGTGTGGTAAAACTCGAGTGGATCAAGAAGCATCTGTAAAGCAGTGGTTGGTGGAAGAGCCAAGAAAGGTACGGGTTTCAAACTACTTCTTAATTAAGTAGTTGCTCAAAAGTAACATGCCCGGTATGCGGCACTGGTAGACTTGAAAAGGCCCCCCCCCCAAAAAAAAAGGGGTTGTGCCAGTGCCACCCGACCATTTGTACAAATGGGGAGCTGTGCAATTGGGCCATGAAACCAGTGGCTAAATACTCTAGGAACTTGTCCCATGTAGTCTTGGGAAAACCAACACAACAGACTGCAATGTGTTTACGTCCCGGGTTTACATGTTAC
>JAMKCH010021825.1:0-35907 GCA_023653785.1 Ophioderma brevispina | reverse complement strand
GTTTGAACGAGATACTATCTCGTTTGAACGAGTTACTATCTCGTTTGAACGAGTTACTATCTCGGTTGAACGAGTTACTATCGCCTTGAACTAGATACTATCTCGTTTGAACCGAGATACATCTCGTGTGACGAGTTACTATCTCGATTGAACGAGTTACTATCCTCGTTTGAACGAGATACGATCTCGTTTGAACATGTTACTATCTCGTTTGAACGATTACTATCTCGTTGAACGAGATACTATCTCGTTATGAACGAGATACTATCTCGTTTGAACGTATACTATTCTCATTTATGCGAGTTTACTATCTCGTGTTGTCACGAGTTATTATCTCGTTTGTACGAGCTATTATCTCGTTGAACCAGATATTATCTCTTTGAACGCGATACTATCCGTTTGATTGAACGAGATACTATCTGATTTGAACGAGTTACTACTATCTCGTTTGACACGAGATACACTTCTCGTTTGTTTCACTAGTTACTATCTCGTTTGTATCGAGTGTATATCTCGGTTGAACGAGATACTATCTAATTTGAACGAGTTACTATAAAACTCTAACAAACGAGATATGACTCGTTCAAACGAGATAGTCACTCGTTCAAACGAGATACTATGTGGTACAACCGAGATAGTATCTCATACAACGATTAATAATTCGTACAAACGAGATAGTACTCGTTTAAACGAGACAGAAACGTCGTTCAAACGAGATAGTAACACGTTCAAATGAGATAGTAACTCGTTCAAACGAGATAGTATCTCGGTCAAAAGAGATAGTACTCTCTTCAAACGAGATAGTAGCCCTCGTTCAAACGAATAAGTATCGTCGTTCAAACAGATAGTAACTCGTACAACGAGTTAATAATACGTACAAACGAGATAGTATCTCGTTCAAACGAGATAGTAACTCGTACAAACGAGATAGTAACTCGTACAAACGAGATAGTATCTAGTTCAAACGAGATAGTAATCCGTTCAAACGAGATCGTATCTCGTTCAAACCAGATGTTCTCGTTCAAACGAAATAGTAACTCGTTCAAACCAGATAGTAACTCGTTCAACGAGATAGTATCTCCGTTCAAGAGATCGTATCTCGTTCAACTAGATAAAAATAAGTTTCCATGACCCCTTACGGGATCCGTAGACTGCCTTAGTAAGGTAGTAAAGCTTGTCGGGGAGAAGATGATCAGATCATCTGCCTATTGTCCTACCACCTTTTGACTGGTATGAAACGAATAATGCCAACTTTGTTCATCAGGATCAATTCCGAACCGTAGGTATTTGCAGTGAACTTTTGCAATTCAACTAATATCCCAGGTTCCACCACACCATTAACTTGAATTGACGGCATTACAGGAGAGCTATATATGTGATCTTTTTGTTCGTACCATTCAACCTAGCAGACAGGCCCTCATCAGAAGTATAAGTATTTCAACTATTCATTCATATGCCCATGCATTAGTGCACGCGCAAACACTGAAATCAAAGCAAGGTCCACGAATCAATAATTGTCCTTAACATGCTCGAAGCACCCCTAGTTCGTAAATGAGTCTCCCACACAAGTTTCAGAGTCAAGTCAATATTCAACTGGACCCAGTTTGTTGTCCGTTTGGCCAATAAAATCAGCGTAAATTGAATAAAATCAAAAAGAACTTAGCTTTCAGTTTGGAGCCCAATGATCTTGTTGGTCCAATGAAGAATAACCCTTTCTTGTCAATGATATCTATTTGAAAACGCGTATTTTTGAATAATAAAAACCGAAACTAAGTTAAATTGAACAGACAATCGACCGATCGACACAAACTCAATCCAAGCCTCTCTGCAAGAATTGCAACGGTAGGTTGTTCTTTGTTTCACCGGTGAGCCAAACTCCACCAACAATTCACGTAGACCCTGTTCTCGCCACTCCCGCAAAAAACTGCAGGGAGCTCCTGCAGGGGCCCTTAAACGTATCGGTATCATGGAGCTATGACAGAAGTCGCTCACCAACCTCGAGGAACTCCCATGCACAATGAAGCACAACCTTCATCTGCCTTCTTCTACATTCCTCGTCAAGCACATCAATGTCAGGAAGTGAGGATTCTTCGGACGAAGATATCAACTGAGCTGGAACTACATCATCTGAAATTAATACACTGAGAATATTAGGGTGTTCGTGACTGTGGTTCAGTGGCAGCACACAAGTCAGACGCTGGAAAGTTTGTCTTAGTACTGATGGTGGCCGAATTCTCATTGGTTTTTTGGTACTGGGAACATCTGGGCCTATGGGAGGCAATACCAACGGATCCATACCGCGGACGACGCATCTCCACCCCCCGTTTTTACAGAATCAGAATCAAACTTTATTTCCATTAATATAAAAAAAATCCTAACATCAACAATCACAAAAAAGAACATTTCTAAAAAAACACTTATGGAGGAGGGGGTCAAAACAGGCCAGAAAGCGACCAGAAGAGACCACCCCCAAGAAATATTCAAATGAAAAAAACATGAAAGAATATACTAAAAATTTTTCAAAAATACAAGCTTATAGCTCCAGAATATTCCAAAATTAGTCATACTTTGAAAATAGTTGTTTTTTATATTGATTTCTTAAATGTTTAATTGAATTTGATGGCTTTCAGGTGTGATTAAGCAAGGTGCTTGCGAACTTGTGTAAACCATTGATGTAACCTCTGGAATGCACTATAACACCACATAACCCCCATTATACTTGAGAATGCTAGGGAGTTGTGCATAACCAACATATTGATTTTATTGCCTGGGGTCCATTTGCAAGTCGTAACTGACATTTTTGCTTTTTTGAGATATTTTGCATTATGTATATACCTTATAATGTATGTCTCTATACATTCACAAAGTTACAACATGAAAGTGAATTATTAGTGAGATATTAACTAAGAAATTTGATCAATACCTCAAAACGGCATATCGCGATTCACATACTGTTTATGTTCATTTACACGTAATTTCAATAGGCCGTACAATAAACGTTTTTCGTTTATAAAACAAGCTGTTTACTTGGGGCGAGGGTAGCCTACGGGCTAACCGCTCTATTCGCTTGGGTTTTGACAACCCCTAACTTTTCAAATAGCAGTGTTGCGAAAATATTCGTGTTGTTTATATCTCTAAAAATCTACATGCATGATATTTATGCAAATGTTGTGCAATGTTCAGTCATATTGATATGTGCTCAATAAGATACGCCAGCGAAAACATGAACGTACATTTACAAAAGAATTAATGTTCAAGAGTAGAAATACAAAGCGTCACCCTTCCACACATGATACGTCGTGCCGCGGTGTGGAATAAAAAACACGACGGGTGTAACACTAAATAAAACATGAATATAGAGGCCGTAACAGGGAACAGGGGAGTGCGGCCAAGAATTCCCAAATAGACATCGCCATTGGCTTAACACGGTAAAAACGAAATATGAGAAAAATTGGAAATAGTATATGTTGTCAAGGAAATTTTTATTTGAATTTTTTACAGTGATTTGCTGGTTAAACATCGTCTTTAAATCGTTTTGAGTGCATTGAATTAACGGATTGCTTAAAGGGGGATGGGCCCCAATATAAGGATATAAGTTTTCATCTTGATAGATCGGCCCCTTCATCCCAAAACTCCATCTGTAAAGTTTCGCACCACATATTTCATGTCATTGGCCTGTGAGAGACTAAAAACGTGATTTGTAAGTGACCTTTAAACCTATATGCGTGTATGACCTTTGATCTATTTTTTTAGTAGTATAGATAGATTGCAATTGCACACTTCTTATCAAATGTGATGATATTACGATCAATACGGTGGAATGACAGGTACGATGTCATGAAGAACGAATGTTTCGAGTTGTATATGAATTGAAAGAGTTGCAATGGGTGGATGAACATTTTTAAAAAATTTTGACAAATTTAAGTCTTTGGGGACAGAAAGTAAAATTTACGAAAATAAAATGAAGTAATTGGGTGACAATGTTGCCTGAAGTGGAAGAGCTTACATTGGGAAGGTCTTTATAATATTAAAAACAAAATGTTATTGATCACGTTCGCGTACGTGTGCCGAATCCTGTAAAATACTTATTCGTCCGTCGGCATACAAAAATATTCTGGAATTGCTTCTTCCAGTCTGCTGGTTGAGTCTGCAGTGGTCAATCTTGTGGGGGGTAAGTATAGCTTTGATTGTTTCCCGAATAATGTGTATTATTGTTCTATCGTATGTTGATTGGTCACATTTTTTCCCTTAAAAAATCGTTAAATGTAAGAGGGATATGGAGCACCTATTCACTCTTGATGTTTAAATATTTTACGTTCATGTAGCTCGGATAAGTAACGTGCAAAAAAAAGTCACATAAGTCAAAACTCCTTACCATACCTTTTACATGGATATTCCCCTTGACTCGCCCTTTATTTTTTTTAAAGGATTTTTATTCACATACAGACCTATGTGCGTCTTATCTGCTTCGTGCGCGAACATTTAGGTTTCACATAGTGATCTATCTGAACGCATTGTGAAATATAACGGTGGAATGATAATTAGCGTCTTATTGAGAATACGACTTCTTTTTTGCATTTCCACATACAGACTTATGGACTTTGTAGCTTAATCAGGATATAATGGCACTTTCAAAACTCAGCAAGGTAAAAACTAAAACTTCAGAATTGTTTCTTTATAATGCAAAAATTAAAAAGTAAATTGTAGTTTAATTCCCCCCATAGTATAAACATGAAATCTCCCGGGTAGAATTTCAATGGCGAGATTTTCTCGAAAACGGCATTTCGTCAGAGAAGACAGTATGTGATGTGACGACGCGACTACTGGGAGAGGGTTCATACCTCAGCGTCGGATTATAGTCGCCGGGAGCCACAGTCCAGGACTCCATAGACAACTCGTATTTACGCGATGCGTTAAAATATGTCCCGCCCAGAATTATCGCGGGGGATTCACTAAGTGATGACTAAAACTGCACAGGTCCACTCTTATTTTTGCCACCACTAGCTCGAAAAAATTGTACCTTTTGGTGAATCCTTGAGAAATCTTTAAATTCATATGCAAAAATTCCTGAAAATTCACGCAATTCGATAAAATATGTTAATTTAGTCAATTTTTTCTGGCAACACTATTTTTGAAAAAAAAATCCCGGTGACAACATTTAAATTTGGGCCCAAACGAGGTCTCGAAAGGGCGCGAAACACGGTATTTTTCACATTTTCCAAGAAGTTGTAAACATGCTGCAACCCAAAAGACTGACACAGTAAACAACCAAAACTACCAAAGATACTTTCAATGAAAACATGGTATCATATGTTAATACCTTCTTGTGGTATCTTTGCCCCCCTCCACCGAGCATTGACCGTTGCTATTGAATCAAGTAGCTCATTTGCATAGTTAAATTGTCCGAAATACGCCCAAAATTAATCAGGTAGGAAACTCCCAATTTTCACCGAGTTAATCATTATACACCTTACAGAACTCCAGAAAATCTTGTACACAAGCCTCGGGGGAAAGGTTCATAAATTATGGAAATTAGATACGTAATTAGCATATATTAACCCAAATCTAATAATGTCGAGAACTCATCACCCCGCTTCTTTCCACCAAGTTTACTCATCGAACCCTCATGGAACTCAGATAAATCGTACACAACAATATGTTGACATGTGTAATGTGGACCTTTTCCTTTCCCCCACCCCCTGACAGAGCCAGGGGATGACCCTGGGGGTATGAATACATGGGTAATAGGGTGGTGTACCACCACCCTACAATATACCAAGTTGGCTACTCTAGCTCATCCAGAAAAAAGATATGCCCAATGTTCCAGGTTAACATTTTTATCACAGACATACTTACTCCGGGACTGGTGTAATTGTGGACCTTTTCTTTTCCCCCACCCCTGGACGACCCGGGGATGCCCGGGGGGTATGAATTACATGTGTTATTAATAGGGTTCCCATCTACAATATACCCAAGTTTGGCTATCTAGCTCATCAAGAAAAAAAGATATGCCCAAAGATCATGGCTGTTGGGTTAACATTTTTATCACGGACCAACGGACGGACAGACAGAATTTGGATTAGTACCTCCTGCAAATTCGTCGAGGGGGACGTTAAGCGTGAAATTAATGTTGCGGGAAGAGTCAACTAGGCTCCATACAGGTTTTAGTCGCCGATTTAAGATGTCCAGTAGTTTGCTTGCTATTCTCTCACCGCTTGGAGCAATCTATGGCCCCGACCACTTTCCACTGCACATAAACCACTCATGATGCGCGCAAACTCATCGGCCACCACTTTCAAAACCCGCTCGTGTGTTCAAACCCGACCTTCCGATTCCAAAACCCTCCACGATTTTTTTTAAGCTAAAAAATTAAAAAAAAAATCGTGGCAGTTTTTTTTCAAATTTGCCAATTGCTCCCCGACCCACCACAAGGACGCAGAAGAATGGCATGACAGTCCTAGATGGCCAAAATCACCTGAAAAAAGGAAAATTACTCACGATTTTCGAAATAATGGCCAATTTCGGAACCAAGTATTGAGCAGGGTGAGCGAAGTGGTTTCTAGCAAATAGTCGGTCGTAAAGGATAGTCACACAGAAAGACAGCTCCCGACCCCAACCATGCCCGACTACACAAGACCGAGATTTTCAAAATAGGCTACACCAGTCTTGTTCAAATGCCAAAATTTACATTTTATACCGACCAGGGATGATTAGTCCTGGAGTGTCCCCGCGTCCACGAGACAAGGGATGCTGAGATGAAAACGCCGAGCAGTAGGGCGACAGAATCATAGAATCAACAAGATCCAGCATGTTTAATTGGAGACGCCATTTGTTCAGTCCCCGATTAGTCGCCGACCTTAAATCACGAAGCCACAAGTTGTGACTTGTCGATGTCAGAATGCTTGTGATTGGTCGCGATGGTTTGCTGACGCCAAGAAAGGTTCCCAGTCACATAAAGACAACCCGCGACGCGACCCAACCTCTTCCCAACAACACAAGGACCCCCCCACCCCATTTCTTTCACAAATCTGGCACCTGCAGTCGTGTCCCATACAGACAAGAGATGCTCAATTGCCGATCAGTAGGCGATCAAGCATGCCACTTGTTCAATTCTCAATCAGTCGCAGACATTACCACGACAGCACAAGTTGGTGTCAAGACTGAGAGGTCGGCGGATTATCTTTTGTAGTCGCCGAATTTAGTCGCCGATTCAACATATTCAGTTGCTTGCATTTCTCTCCCGCTTAGAGCAGAGTCATTGCCCGACCCACTTTCCCAATGCACACAACCACTCATGATGCCCACCAACTCATCTGGCTACCGCTTCAAACCATAAGTGTGCCAGCCGACCTTCCCGATTCCCAAACCCGCCGATTTTGTACGCTGCAAAAGGAAAAAATGTTGCGCCCGCGTTTTTTCAATTTGCCACGGCTCCCGACCACACAAGACTGCAGAAGACTGTACAGGACAGTCGCAGATAAACTATGTTTTTCTGGTAAACAAGTTTATAGCTGGATAAACTAAGTTTATCAAATATCTTGAGCATTGTGCGAGGAAAACTAAGTTATCAGTTGCTTAAACTAGTTTATCAGCTGATAAACTAAGTTTATCAAATATTGAGCATTGAGCGAGGGGATAAAACCTAAGTGTTCATCTTGATAAACCCCCCAAAGTTTATCAGCTGATAAACTTAGTTTATCAAATATTTTGAGCATTGTGCGAGAAAAAACAACAGTTTTCGTTGATAAACTCAGTTTTTCTGAGAAAAAACTAAGTTTATCAATGCTTTATGAGCATTGAGCGAGATAAACTAAGTTTTTCTTTGATAAACTTAGTTATCACTTGAAAACACATAGTTTATCAAATATTTTGAGCATGCGCGTGCAAAATATAGTTTATCACAGATAAAATGTTTTCTGATAAATTAAGTTTATCAGCTGGGATAAACTAAGTTATCCATATTTGAGCTGGGCGAGATAAACTAAGTTTGTATCTGATAAAACTAAGTTTATCAGCTGATAAACTAAGTTATCAAATATCTTTAGCATTGTGCGAGAAAAACTAAGTAGTTATCAGGGATAAACTAAGTTTATCAGCTGATAAACTAAGTTATCAAATATTTTGAGGCATTGAGACGAGATAAACTAAGTTGTTCTCTTGATAAACTACGTTTATCAGCTGATAAACTAAGTTTATCCAAAATCTCTTGAGCCATTGTGCGAGAAAAAACTAGTTTATCAGTTGATAAAACTATGTTTTTCTGAGAAAAACTAAGTTTATCACTTATTTTGAGCATTGACGGATAACTAAGTTTTTTTCTTCTCTCTATGATAAACTTAGTTTCATTCACTTCGAAAAAAACATAGTTTATCAAATATGTTTAGCTTGCTCGTCGCAAAAAATAATAGTTTATCACAAGATAAACTATGTTTTTCTGATAAGCTAAGTTTATCAGCTGATAAACTAATTTATCAAAATATTTATCATTGGGCGAGATAAACTAAGTTTTTTTCTCTTTATAAACTAAGTTTAGTATCAGCTGATAAACTAAGTTAATCAATATCTCTTAAGTATTGTGCGAGAAAAACTATTTTATCAGGTGATAAACTAAGGCTTAAGTGTCAGCTGATAAACAAGTGTAATCAAATATTTTGAGCATTGAAGCGAGATAAACTAATTTTTTCTCTTGATAAACAACGTTTTTATATCAACTGATAAACTGACGTTTATCAAATATCTGATGCTTTGCGAGAAAAAATAATTTAAATCTTTGATAACCTCTGTTTATTCTCCTGAGATAAACTAAACTAGTTTATCAAATATTTTGAGCATTGCGCTGTGCAAAAACATAGTTTTTCAGTGAAATCAACATCAGTTTTTCTGGTGCCAAACTAGTGTATCACTTGAAAACTTAGTTTACCTACTCAAATATTTTATGCATGGCGCGTGCACAAACATAGTTTTATCACATATAACTATTTTTTTTTCGGATAAAAGTTTTCATTTGATAACCTAAGTTTATCAGTTGATAAACTAAGTTTTTTGCAAACACGTAAGCGCCGAATGCTCAAAAAATTAGAAAAACTAAATTTATCACTTGAAAAACTAAGAAGTTGTTCACCTAAAATCTTAGTTTTTTTCTCAGAAACACCAATTTTATCTAGCAGTAAACTTAGTTTTTCTATAGTTTGAGCAGGTTACGCTTGGCCATATACGAAATCCTAATTTGAATTGCCTTTAAGCAGCGGCTGCTTCACATGTTCAATTGAGGGGAACGCTTTTTTTTTCTTTTTTTGTTTCCTTGAGTTATCTCCGGGTATCCTTGGCATAAGTGAGTGATGATTTGCCACTGACATGTATTGGTGTCCCCCTGGTTGGGCTCTCCGTGGTGTGGTGGGGAGCTTCTAGGAGATGAAATCTCAATACTTTGTTCATTATGAAATTCTCAACAACAAACCTTGACAAAAATCCTGTTAAACGTGTAAAAGAGATTGTGATCCGATCCTGTAGTTGATTATTGGCCTCACTTTCTAGTGATTGAAGGCATTGAATGATACCAACCCTAGCAAAAATTTCCCCTTTTGCTTGTAAGCACAGGTATTGAAGGCATTGCTGGCAAAGTGAGAAATATTAAGAAAATCAGGTCTGGGGATATTTGGGTGGAGGTCGACCGAATGTTTCAGTCGGATAACCTCAAAATGACTACAATGCTTGCCCAAGTTTCCAGTTAGTTACTCCTCATAGACTCTTAATTCTAAGAAGGGTGTAATTAAATGCCATGATATTAAGAATTTGTTCTGATGATAGAAATTATTGTGAAGTGGGTTGGCATCTCAAAATTCACCCATATTTCATAGAATTATATTACAAGATACGGTAACAAAAAATCAGTACGGGTACTTTAAACTACCTTTAATGCGCTAATTTTACCCCAGTCAGTAGAGGATTACATCCCTGGCCCTACAAGATGTTTTAAAGGTCAACGTTTTGGCCCCTTTCACGACGTTATTGTAGAAGGGTCAGAAGTTTGTGAAAAGGTGGCAAAGATGGCCACAATGACCCAATTGAAGGAAACTGTTAAATGTTTGAATTGCGTTGTAATCACTCGGCATATTCTATATCCGTCCTAAATGGGGGTAGAATAAAAAGAAATGCCAAACAAATCAAGTGACAGGTAACATGACTTATAAGGCCAAGATACTCTCGTCTCAGTTTCACCGGATTCAACAGATTTGCTGTGTTTGTGTGAAAAGTGGGCAAAAAATCAATTACTTCTAATGACCTATTTTTCGCCCACAGAATCTTGTTTGGTCCTCATGTTTTTTGCCCATCCTCAAGCGTTATGTAAGAAATTGAAGAAAAAGACAAGTGATAAGAAATTGCAACTAGAGACTTTTGCCTTGTAGATCTCGGTAGTTTTCTAGAGATACTGTAAAGAAACAATCAAGTGTTCATCTAAGGGTGATCAGACTGTTCAGGCATCTACTAAACTCCGAAGTAGATCTGCAGAAAAGAAAGACGACAAAACTAAACTGGAGGAACTGATAAGGTCAACCTAGTTCTCTCAAGCAAAGAAACTAGGTATCCCAAACCATTAAAACCAACCTAATTCTGACTCGTCAAAGAATCAGGTAATACTCAAACATTCTCAGTCTTAAAAGTCCAAAGGGATCAAGACGCTATTCAGCTTGATAACAAGTTTCATGCACTTTTGTCAGGTGATAGGATGGCACGCGACTTTTTTTCCCTGAAACCCTGAGGCAAATGAAGTGATGGTAGGAAGAGGTCCTCTTATTCTGGGTTAAAAAGTGCCACCTTCTAATAAATTTTGTTATGACTCTCGTAGACTCTAAAGTCAGAACTAACCTTTCAACCAATAAATGACCTTGTGCATCAAATGAATCTAAATTTATATCATTTAACAGATTTTAATGATTTGTAATTGGTTCAAGAATTTGGTATGTCCAAACAACTTTACAAAAATCACACTCATATTTAAGATACATGTTACTTAATTGTAACAAAGAATGTCCATTTCATCTCCACAGAACGTTTCAGTTTTAACGATGATATGTCCTCAAGCGAAGACTTCAATTAGACAGCAAACAAGTTCATACAAAATTCCCCATGTATTATATTCCAAGGAATCTTCTCAGTCCTGAAGGTAATCTTGTCCAGCAGTTCAATTGACTGACGACGGGGTTGTCCCTCAGTGACACTAATATTCCACATTATATCAGTCCAAGATAATCACCCACGATTTCTCTCTTCCACAATTGGAATCCTATTTTAATTCCCAGCACTTTCGGCTTCAATCAAATAGACAGTATAATAAATTACAGCCACTCTGCCACATGGAATTTATATATCCTGGCATTTACAGGTCTGCTCCTCAAGCAGAGTAAAACTAGCTATTTCTAGCTACTTGTTTCTACTAGTGGATGCTGGCAGAGAGTCCTTCCAGTGATGTATTTACCTACTCACAGCTAGATTCCCCTTTTTCTAACAATAATCATTAACAATCATTCTCATGCATAACCATAACCATACCACTAGCTGACCCAAGCGGAATTCATCAATCACCCGACTTACATCACTTCATATATTATAACTTTGTGGGGAAATTCCCAGATCTTGCAAATGTTTTGATCTTTTGAAAGCATACAGCTGACTCAGTTACTAAGTTTCATCTTGGGGATTCCCCCTTCCCCCTATTTGTCCATTAAAAGGTGCACTAGCAAAACAAACTAGGGTTCTTCCCCTTTCTCTCTTTTATAGTAAACAAAATACTTTTTCCTGTGATAAATCTTTCTCAATAAAATGAGAAAATAATATGTTAAAAAAAAAAAAAAAAAAAAAAAAAAAATGTGCAATTCTGCAATGGATTGCGAGGCTTAGACCCAATTATAAAGAAGTTAAATGCCTAGAACTGACCATAACCCCTCTATTCTTTGTCTTCAAGAAATTCGTCTTAACGACAGTGATTCTAATAAGTTTGTTTATGGGGTACGATGTCTTATAATAACACAGACGTCATCCCAGTGATAATAGAGCTATTGGAGGGTCCATCTATAGTCTATACTGATTAAGGTGGAGTCCCCTCATTCTGTCATACAACTTATAACCAATTGTGTAAGCATTTTGCTGTTACAGAAAGTTACTCGTCACGCACAATAACTGTTTTGTTCTGTTTACATTCATCCTAATATAAATTAGGTTTAGTTGAAATTGATGAATTGGTGGTCAACACTTCCTCTCCCTGTCTTTTTGGTATGTGAATTCCCATAGTGAACTTGGGGTTGCAAGGATACCAATCGTGGGTGTCATTGTAATCTTATTTGGAGAAATCATATTCTTATTTTGAATGATGGGCCTAGTACTTATATCCATACTGCGACCGAACTTCCCCTCAGCTATTGATTTATCAATTTGTTCCCTACTATTTTTATGTACCTCTGTGGGTAGTTCATGAGATCATGTGGTAGTGATCATTTCCCAATCTTAATAGATCTTAATAAGGCCAATGCCTGAAGAGCGATTTCCTAATGGGAAATTCTACGGCAACTGGCCATTTTAACGATAGCTGTTTAGCTTTTATTAATAGGCAAGCTTTGTTAACATTGAAGAACCTCTTTCTTCATTCACTGACATTTTGATCGATATAGCCATAAATCAATTCCCAGGTCGTCTTCAAAAGCTTATAGTAAAACAGCCATGGTTTTTAATCTGACTGGTAAAGAAGTCGCTCTTGATTGTGCAAAAGTGCGTACATGTTTTTTAAAATCGAAACCAACAAAGAACAATTAAGAAAATATCAAAGAGCCCGTCTAAGGCTCGTCGCATTAAAAAAATTAAACGGAGTCTTGGAGGCAATATGTATCCAAGCTAAATTCTAGAACCCTGTTAAAAAAGCTGGGGATATGGTTAGGAAAATTACTGGGAAACAGTTGAATAATTCCACTTTTCATCTTGATAAATCGGATGGTAGTAAAGGTACAGAGCTCAGATTTGCCAAATTATTGGCAGATGAATTTTTGACACAATTCTTCAAGCACTCTTATACTCAGAGCATTCAAAGATTTAAAAATACCTGCTGAAAAACAAATTAGATTTTTTCATCCAAGAGATGCAGAGGAGTATATATTCCATCCTTAGCATGTTATAGCTTAATGACTCTCTTAGTAAATGTCATGATACTGCTACTTACCAGATGAAATCCATTAATCAATTTCTTAAGCATCTTCGACAAGAATCCTTTCTGGTATTGCTTGATATTTTGCAATAATATATGTGGAAGTTCCTGGGATGTCCCAAATGTAATGGCGTGAAGCTACAATATTCTGTTCCGAAGCCGGGAAAGATGCGACCAGGGCAACAATTAATCGTCCAAATCTCCCGTACCCGCTGTTTATGTAAGACCATGGAAAGAATGATTACTGCTCGTCTTGTTGTTCTTGGAAAGTAATTGACTGATATCTAAGTGTCCAAGTGGTTTCCGGCAGGGCCGTAGTACTATTGACCACCTTGTTCGTCTTGAAATCTTTTTATTCGTGATGGTTTTGTTTCTAGGACATCATGTTGTGTCGGTCTTCTTTGATCTAGACGACGGCCTATGATACTAACTTGGAAATATGGTATTTTGGGAAGATTTGGATAATTTAGACTAAGAGGTAAAATTTCTTGTTTATTAGATTGTTTTGACAGATCGTGTTTTTTAGGGTTCGTTTGGGACATTCCTTATCAGAATTCAATAATCAAAGAGATGGGTGTTTCCACAGGGTAGTATTCTCTCTGTTATCTATTTCTTTTGAAATTAATAGTATTGCCAAGTGGTCAATGCAGGAATGGAGAGGTCATTGTTTGTAGATTTCTCTATTTCCTATATTCATCAAATATGGCTTCATCAAATATGGCTTCTATAGAGACAAATGCAAAATTGCCTGATAGATTCACAGTGGGCAATAAAATGGTTTCCGTTCTCTAAAAACTAAAACTGTTGTATGCCTTTTTGCAACAAAGAACGTCTTCACCTTGACCCCGAACAAACTTGAATGGTTCTCCTATTCCGGTCGTTTCACACCAAATTCTTGGGCTTAATATTTGACAGTAAATTGGACTTCAAAGCTCATTTGACTGTTTGCGGAAGAGATGTCAAAAAGGTCTGATCTTTTAAAAGTTTCTAAGATGGACTGGGGCATGGGGTGCAGATCGCTCATTCTTGCTTCGCCTTTATATATCACTTGTGAGATCAAAATTGGCATGGTTGAATTGTTTATAGTTCTGCTCGTTAGTCATATTGAAAAGCTTGAACCTATTCAGATTCAAGGTCTTCGTTTAGGCTTGGTGCTTCGTACCGTCTCCTATGCAAAGCTTTATATGTCGAAGCTAATAAACCTCCATTACTGCTAAGATGGGAAAATTAGCATGTTCAAATGTCTAAAACTGTAAAAGTAATGCTGATATCCCACACATGATAGAGCAACCTTTTTTCCTAAATTTACCAATTTCTAATCCTAGTAACCTAATGCTATTCATCTTTTTGGAATCCGTATAAGAGGGATTTGCACAGGTGTGTCCTAATGCTGATAACTTTGCTTCATTTGATTTTCCTATTAAGTCCTCCTTGGACAAATGCGACTTGATATTGCCCTATTTTGTCAATATAAGGGTCTAACTGATGATCTTGTTTTTCAATCTAAATTTGATGATCTTAGACATAAATATCATCAACAATCGAGCTATTATACAGATGGGTCTAAGATTTTTGGAAATGGCTGCTGCACTTTTTTCAGTCCGGCGTGGTCAATGCCAGATTAGGTTACCTGCTATGCTTCTATTTTCATTTCACTGCTGAATTGAAGGTTAAGTTGGCTTTATAATTAGCTGAAATGTCCAATGAGAGTATTTCATTATATTTACTGATTCACTATCTATGGCTCTTATGGCTTTGAAAGGCCGAGAATGTCGTCATCCCTACATTGCTGAGCTGTTGGAAGTATTTTATCTCTATTCTTCCATTTGTCTCAATTGAATAAATCCGTTGTTTTAGCTTTGATTTCCGAGTCACATTGGTATTCAAGGCAATGAAAAGGTTGATGTATTTGGCGAAAGAAGCCCTTAATATGAATATAACAACATTTGAATTCCCTTTACATATTTTAATTATAAGGCTTCGTTAATAGTATACAGAAAATGGTGGCAAAAATGCTGTGGGATTCATTTCTCTAATAATAAAAGGCATTGCTTTTTCAACCAACTGTATGAGCTGTTTGGTAGTTCATGTTTTGGCCGAATGGACAGATGTATTAGCGCGATGTAAAATTTGGTCATACTTATTATGACCCATAGTTATTTGCTTAGAGGTGCGCCAGTCCCCATCGTGTATTCCTTGTAATTGTGCCTCTTTCTGTGAAACATGTACTTACTTGATTGCGTTGATTATGCGCTTATTCGTAGAAAATATTACAGTGTCCCAGATTTGAAAATATTATTTCAAGATATAGGCCTCTTCAGGTATAAATTTCCTGAAGGAGGCCATTTGTATAACATATTTTTTACTTTTAAAAAAGGGGATTGTAATTAGTATTAATGTGATGTATGTTTGAATGTTTTTTCAAACGTAATGACCATAACGTAATGAACATGATATAACACAATTGTGTTGAGTGTCGTTAAACTCTAATACTCACTCACTCACTTATCTCTTTAAGCTAATACATTAACAACATTAACATTTAATTGAAGAGATACAGAGCCATAGTCACTGGATTCATTTAGTTGAATTTTGGTTTGAAAATGCTACAGTCATCTGACATTTTACTCACCAAAAACACAAAATGGAACAATCGGATTTATATATCTCCATATATAACTGATTTATTCATCTGTTTATTTCCTAAAACATGAATACTATGAAATAGATTTGATTAGGCCTACATTGCAAATACAACTTACTACGAGATCAATTTGAATGCTAATACCTGTGGCATTAACATTTGCTCGATGTACATTACAATGCTTTATGTCAATATAAGAGGGGTCTAACTGATGATCTTGTTTTTCAAGCTCAATTGTGATCTAGACTCTAAAATTATATCATCACATCGAGCTATTTAATACAGATGGGTCTAAGGATTTGGAAAAGGCTGCTGCGCTGTTTTAAGTCGGCGTGGTCAACGTCAGATTAGGTTCCCTGATAATGCTTCTATTTTCCCTGCTGAATTGAAGGCTTAAGTTGGCTTTAGAATTACCTGAAATTTCCAATGATAGTCATTCATTATATTTACTTATTCACTATCTAGTCTTATGCTTTGAAAGGCAGATAATGTCGCCATCCCTATATTGCTGAGCTGTTGTAAGTATTCTTCCATTTGTTCTCAAATGATATAATCCGTGTTTTAAGCTTGGATTCCGGGTCACATTGGTATTCAAGTCAAGGAAAGGGTTGATGTAATTGGCGAAGAAGCCCTTAATCTGATATAACAAACATTGAGATTCCCTTTACATATTTTAAGGCTTCGTCTGCTATATCAGAAATTGCAATCTGTGGGCTTCATTTCCTATAATAAAAGGCCATGCTTGCAACCAACTTTTGGACTGTGTGGTAGTTCAGGTTTATTGACGAAGGGACGAGATTGTATTAGCGCGATGTAAAATTGGTCATACTTAATTATACGCCAATAGTTATTTGCTTAGAGGTGAGCCATTCCCTCGGTGTATTCTCTTGTAATTGTGCTCTTCCTGTAAACTGTATTACTTGAGTGCGTTGTTTATGCGCTTATTTCGTAGAAAATATTACAGTGTCCCCCAGATTTGGAAAAATTATTTCAGATATAGGCCTCTTCAGGTTCTAATTTCCTGAAGGAGGCGATTTGTTAAATTTTTTAAAACTTTTTAAAAAAAGGTTGTAATTAGTATTTATTGTGATGTATTTTGTATGTTTTGAACCGTAATGACATAACGTAATGACATGATATAACACATTGTGTTGAGTTGTCGTTAACTCTACTACTCATCTCACGTCCCTTATCTCTTTAAGCTTATACAGTAAATAACCCTAACATTTAATTGAATAGATACAGAGCCATAGCTCACTGGGGATTCATTTCGGTGAAATTTGTTTGAAAATGCTACAGTCCTATGACATTTTACTCACCCAAAACACAAATGGAAAGCATCGGATTTATATATGCTCCATAGATAACTGAATTTATGCATCTGTATATTTCCGAAAAACATGAATACTAGAATAGATTTTGATTATGCCTACATTTCCAATAACAACGTCTACGAGATCAAGGTTAATGCTGAACATGTGCATTAACATTGGGCATCGCTTACATTACAATGCTGTGGTAAATGGCGATGGGACGTCCATTACCAATACTTTGGTACCCGGATCATGTGCTTACATGTATTTTCTCTGAGTGAAAATTCGATATCGCCAAAGGTCTCATTTATTTCACCAAATGTGGCCAACTTCGGGGCACAATTGAAAAACTGGCAACTTCGAATACTTTTCGGACACTGTGAAGTGTGGTGCCATTTGTACACGGCCATTTTCTTCCTCAATTCAACTTATATTTTGTCTCCAAATATACTCTAAGAAATCCGGCGCTCCAACTTCCAGTATTTAAAAAGCCGAAAAGTACGAGTTAAAACTAGAATAATGTAATCATCTTAGGAACATGCTATCTCGCTTTCTCATAATGACCACAAATGATCCGAAATGATCTTGTTTTTACCTTGAAGATATTGACGGTGACGCGACGTGTTCCAATGTCCTAAAAATAATCATACTCAGTAATTTATTGTACACATTTAATGCCAAGTTTCATGCTTTTATAAAGAGAGTTGGAGGCACCCAAATATTGTGTCATAATAGTAAGTTCAATAAAGATTTGGACACTCAATCGATTTTCTTACCTAGTATTGGCTACACACATGTCGTAAAGAGAGCAAAAGGCGATTTTGATTGCTTATAGTTCAATATAAAACATAGGCCTGATTTTCGTATTTGCTCCTATAACGAAAATAGAAATTTCACAATTCTTGTACCAAATGAAAACATTTCTCAGCTTTATCCTTTCAAATGAAGAAATTTTGATGAAAAGCTTCACACATGGCAAAAATCAGTACTTTCAATTTTTAGGGACACACCTGATATGTTAGATTCTCTTGTTTGCATGAATAAAAAATCGCACTATAATCCTATGAAAATAAACATAATATGAAAATGAAGTCGACATAGGCTTATTACAAATATTTTATGTAAATAAATTAAGAAACCAAGAGTGCGTACCATCTATTGAGATACTTAAATGGTATCCCACTACTACAGGAATTAGATTTTGTTAGATTTTAATTCGATTTCTTTTATGTACCGCTTCCGTCCGCAAACTTTTGCAAGGTTGGCCCACATTACAATACTGCCAGCGAATTTTTGGGTTCATAGTATACACCATGGCCTTCTGGCTCTACATCTGGGTTGCGACAATGTTATATCCACCGAGACCCATCTCTGAATACTGTTCGTCGGTTCTATTATGGGAATGTGGAGTTTGCGATGTCCCTCTTGCATATATTACTGGCATTAGTGACCCTGACAAATCCGCGGTAATCTTCACCTTGAGGTTGAGTGTAACATTCTTCCTTGGCCTGGCCTGAACGAAAACAAAACAACAAAGGAATTTTCAATGCCATTTGGCCGTTGCCTCAACCAATGAAGTCAGTACACGCCTTTCCTGCCTTTTTATTTTAAATCTAGACTGGATATTTAAACAATGGGCAGGTGGAGGGAGCCACGAAGGGAGCAAGGTCTTTCTATTGGGACCTATTTGCGATCAAAAGCCGTACCTTTTGGGTATCACGATGACCGGAAAATCTTTTTGGGACCATTTAAGAATTTCCGTTTGAAAAGCTAATGAATGGACGCTACATCCCCTGGACCCGTTGCCCTTTTCACAAAGACTTGCGATGATTGTAAATAAGTGTGATTTATGAAGTTGGGGGTTTAATTCGATCAAGCGTAAGTTTTGAAACTTAACTTACCATCAAGTTTCAAACTTACTCTTGATCGAGTTACGCTTGATAAATCAAACTTACAAACGATCGTAAGTCTTTTGTGAACGTGCCCATGGACACAGATAATCAACAGATGGAACTGTTGATAGGAAATTTATAAACGAACCCTGTGTGAAAGTATTATAGTCCCCCGGTACCCACAACTCCGGCGCCCATAGACAACGTCCCGGAATAAAGCGTGAATACTTGCGTAAAGTTGCGTAAACGTTGCGTAAAGTTCGTAATGTTGCGTAAGAATCACTGAATTGAGTGCCGTATTTCTGCTTGGCCGTTGTAGCCGGACTATGAGTAACGCGACGGACTATAATTACTTTCACACCGGTTTTCGTTTATATATTTCCATCAACATTTTTCCGATTTTACCGATAAGATATATATATTTGAGCGACGAAGCGCGCTGAAGCGTTGCCATTTGAACTTAAAATTATATGTTTGGAATTATAACAAATGAATGCGCACTAAGCGCGGAAAATTACAATTTTTCATTAATCAGTGTAAAATGTGCGGGTTATTTTGGTCAAAAACACATCCAAGGGGTCAACATGGGGGCATGCGCTCGTATGCCATCCCGCTTCAATCAAAATATTGGGGTATAGCGCTCGTATTCCCCTTCGCTCGGGTTTTACCGCTATGCCTATAAGAAGATCACGGATGACTATCAGTAAAAGAAATTGAGGTCAATTTTTTAGAAGCATATGGGTAATACTCGGACTACCCCTCGCATATTTTAGAGTACCTCCTGGTATGAGAAATGCGTTAAATCATTTGAAGTATATTATAACAATTAAATTATATCATAGCGTTGGTTTATCTTCTTACTACGTATTTTCGATAGGTATTATGAAAATGTCTTCAAAACTAAAGAGGGCGGTTATTTTTTTCTCATTAGGAGTCATTCTTGTAGGTTGGAAAGACAACAAATAATTTATTTTAAAATGAAAATATAGGCAATATAGCACGATGATTGGAATGCATTGCAAACAGCACACCTCCCACACACCAAGTATACTACTAGACTATGGGGCATGTCGTTGAATAAATGATGAAAAATAAGTTTCATATTTAAAATCAAATCACGAAAAAAGCTCATTCATGTCCTCCTCTAACCCCAGATTTTTTTTTTTTGTCGCCTTGGTGAAAGCAGTATTACCCTCTTATGGTGACAGTGATATTGATATGAGACGTAAAGTTCTTCCCTAGAATTGAAATTTCTTACTGTAAAATTTAGCTTTATGTAGGGCAAACAAAATTAAGCAAGAAAATGACTTACAGCAATAAATTGACCTATTGAGTAGGTTATCCATCGCATCTTGCATCCAATTCTTTGGTTGTGTTAATGGTTTGGGATCGTCCACATACCAAAAGCCGTCTGCTTTATGCGAAGCATTTTTTGGTACACAAGAAACTAAGGATTTGATGACTGGTGCTACTTACTACCCGTTGACATAAACACCTGTCGTCAGATGGAAGGGACCACCTCAAAACACCTCCTTCTGATGGATCTGGTCTTTTCTTCAGTACACACACGTGACCGTCAACCACAGCTGTGATCACTATACAAGGAACAAATAAAATTACACTGAAACATGTTATTGCACAGGCGATAAACACACAAGCAAATTAAATGAAATTTGAATATACGAGTTCATACGAGTTTATTCAGCACAACTAAAAACAATAATAGCACATTTTAAAGAGCTTCCCCGTGTTTTAAACTTTTTGAGATTTTTATGTTTCACTGGTAAAGCTCGAAAGTTTCAATGTGTCGCAAAAAAGTAATTTTATAGAATAATATATATCGGGCTCCCCGATAATAATTCAACGCCTGCTTGAAACGTACTTCCAAGTTGGTTCACGCATATAAGACGTCAGTTGCATGAGATGGGGGCTAATAATGGACGGACAAAAATTTGGCATTTCCAGCGCCGCCGTTAAAGGTGTATTTCGTGATTTCAGCACCTTCTGTTTTATTCATTGTTCACTATATTCGATTCGCGTTGATACGTTCGTCCCCCTGGAGTTTTAGACCTATTCAATTAAGTCGGAGAGGGAAAATGAAAGAATTCAAATGCACGTGCCACAACGGATTATCTTGGAGGACACTCCGGTCATATAACTCACTCACCTACCACTAAATACAATTTCATTCATGTATGGAAACGCACAATAGTGTATTTCAGGCCTTAACATTCCTCACAATAACATGATTAACAGAAGTCCCTGCGCCTCATTGAATTTTTCACCTCCGCAAGAATGGTACGGGGTCACATATCAGATGAATCGAGTATAGATATCCTTGAGAAAAGCTTATTTACAAAGTTGAGTTGATACCGATCTTGCGGTTTTGTGTTATGAGCAATTGCGTGTTTCCCACGGTCCTATAGGCCACTGTGCTGTATTTTCTGTCGGTTTACAGACAGAAAACACAAATTGCGAATTTCTTACAGATACGACCGAATTTGCACATTTTTTAGGTAAGTTGGGGGGACGAGGTTGTGGATAACGAGATGCCCTTTTAAATTACAAGCGATGATCCTCGATTCTGATTACAAAATCCCTTCTTTTGTGCCAAATACTCAAAATTTGAGCATTGCCGTTTACAGGTATAGCTTATTAGACAATTACAAACACATGGTGGAAAAAATCTCAAAACTTTCAAAAAAATTGGGCGCTCTTCAAGATAATGTGTATTATTGCTTTAGAACAGTAATACCAATGAGTTAAAGCCAATGTGGGAGGAGGTAAACAATACTCTTTTTATTGATTAAGTTGCAGTCTACAAATAAGAAAGAGTCTGTAAGATTCGTTCACTTTTGAAGTTGTGTATGAAAACATGTTCGTTCGTCCATCAGTGAGGAAGATGACCATGACAAGACAAAACTTCTTTAAGAAGATGAACAGAGGCGGACTGGGTTGTCAAACCGGCCGTGGAAATGACTTGACCGGCCCTTGAACTTATGAAAATCATATTAACCTATGTTGTATATGAAACGAAACAAGCAAAATACAAACAAACAACTACAAAAACGTTGTTGATCGAACAGTCCCAAGCTTAAAGGTTAGTACTGCCATTTAGAGGTTAGCGCGATGTATAAGACTGTTCAGACCCAATTTTCAGCATCGTTGTCACATAAAGACCCCATATTTTAAAATTTTAACACTATCACCAAAAGACTTCTATTTGGGGGAGAAATTAGGAAAATTTTCACCTAAAGACCTCTTTTTAAAGATTTTTTCCCCAAAATGTCACTCAAAGAACCCGTTTTGGAATGTTTTAGACCAAGTCATTATCTGATAAAACTCTATTTTTGAGCAATTTGTCGCGTCTCCCCTACCCAAAGATTCTTATTTTTGCCACATCCCCTGTCACTGAAATCCAACGGGTTGGGAAGCGCCAGCCCTACATCCGTATCCATTTCATTATGTGCGCGTTCCCCTCACGAGTGTTAACTCTCGTCTACCTGAGCCATTTTGTAACAAAAACTCCGAAAGGCCACCCCCCGTGATTTGCCTTACTAACATCCGATTCCTGTATTTTTATACGAAAGGATAACATTAGAGTTTCTTCCTTCCATGTATCAAATAACAGAATATCCATTATCAATGCGGAAAAGATCCATGGGCTAGAATCCTGCTAATCGACTTGTGATAACTTGGATCAAGTCGCTTCCAGAGAGTCAAATGTGGTTTCAGAAAGGATAGTGGAACAATGGACATGGTCTTTACAGCACGTCAGTCACGGTCAGGAACAAATTCCGACCTCTACCTGACTCATTGACGTAACAAAGGCGTTTCGAGTCCGCGACTGTTGAGGGTCTTGGAAATCATGGCCGCGAGTTTGGATGCCCAGAAAATTCATCTCCAATGGTGCGTCAGTTACACGATGGTTGATGGCGATGTGTTCAGGGTCATTTGAGTATTCTGACAGATTCCCAGTCTTGCGCGAATAAAGCAAGGGATGCTCTTCTCACACAGTCCGCCTTCAATATGATTGTTTAGTTCATGACTTCAAGATGACTCTGCACGGTTGTCCTGAGGGGATGGATGGGATATGTATTCAACTACCGGTAATGATTGCCAAACTGTTCAATCTGAGACGACTCAGGATTAAAAACAAAGTAGTCGAAGAAGTTGCCCAGTGACTATCTGCTGATGATTGCTTGCCTTATCTGATGGCCCACACATAGTAATATGCGAAACAGCATAGACCCGTTACTCATTGCAGTGACAAACTTTGAGCTCTTGACTATCAGCATAACAGACTGAAGTCATGTACCAACAGCAGTGAAAGTGTTAATACTTGGCGGAGCACGTTTGTCCCGTGAATTGATGTGCTCGTTAAGGATGAATGAAATCAACAAATAGATTGCAAAAAACAGCGCTAATTTGGCCTAGTCTGCGGGTAAAGCGTGTGGCGGAACGGCCAGGAATCAGATGGACGCCAAACTATTGATCAACCAGGCCATTGTCCTGCCATCCCTCCTTATAGTTTTCAATTCTATCTGCAACTGTCTGAAAGGATACTGAATAGCAAGTGACAGGACAAAGTCCAGATACGGAAATCCTCGCTCGTGCTGGTATGCCAAGTACCTACACCATCTTGAAGAAATCAAAGCTTAGATGGGCTGGTCACGTGACCAGAATGCCTCACTAACGTTTACTTCTAAGAAAATCTTTTCAGCGACTGAGACAGAAAATCGCTCACGTGGCTGAACAGAAGAAGCGTTTCAAAGACACACTCAAGGCTTCGCTCAAAGCTCAATATAGACGTGAACAGTTGGGAAAACCTAGCCCAAGATCGCCCCACATAGCGCAGCCTTGTCAAAGATGGTGCTGAAACATCGGAATCTCAGAGAATCAGCTGAGGAGTACGCCAAGATCAACTCATAACATCAGCCCAGTACTCCCCATCGAACGTCCCGTGTGTTACACTCTTTTCCATGCTCAACTTGGTCAAATCAGCCACTGTGCGCGGCCCACCAACTTCTTAACTTCTTAAATTATTTTATTGTCATGGTCACCTTCATCACTTATGGATGAACGCAACGATCGATATCAAAATAAGTACCAACATCCATGATGGCGTCACTATGCGTAACTAAGCTGAGGAAAAGTATGACAAATACTGGATATGGGTGGAAAATTTGATATTCGCAACTTTTCGATCAAAAATATTATAGCCACTACAAACGACTCCCGAGTATATTCAAAATAGCCATTTTCCATTCAAGTAGAGTAAAAAGCCGCATGAAAATCGAATAGTCCTAACTCCTAAACTAATCAGCCATTTGGATGTTATTAGCAAATGTGATATCAAAAGGCGTCCATAGATCTTCTAAATTAGATGGTTCATCAAGTTGGCTTTAGGCGGCTACTTGTATGGATATAATATGCCAATGTTAGTTCTCGTGCGTCGCCGCAATTTTTCTCTAAAAAGCAGGGCCCGATTTTTTTTTGCCTAACCAAGAGGCCCCGGTCATCTCTCGGCGGCCCTGATAATGTATGTATATATGTGTAGTGGTGGCAATGACGCTGAGCGTTTCAGAGTATAAAGAGCAGACAAATTAAATATTTCTACAGACCTTTTATCAATGAAATAATCGAACAATAGTTAATTTGGTCCAGTCAAGACAATTCAATTCAGGGGCCATTTGATGGAATTGAAAAGAGCCACAAGATATGACGGAGAGAATTAATGTAACATCACATCGGGATTGTTTGAGAGTTCCTGGACCACAAGACTTGCATGATGATACTGATATTTGTTGAAGTTGTCGTTAAAATATTTTGTCTTCGAGGGGATTCGTACAGGAAATCATGTCAATATAACTATAAAGTGTCAGCCCGGGGACAGCCCTTACCCTTATATTATGGGATACGGTGTACCTTTCTTTTTCATAAGGAATCACACCACTCAAAAAGAAGTTGTGCCGGCCCAACACTTAATTTACTTTTGCCACGGCCCCTCTGAAAGTAGTGAAATGAATTCATAGGCTTATAACAATACCCATATGAAAGCCTTCATGTCTTTTTCCTATTGTCTTTATTTTTCGTTTTTTTGTTTTTCTTCCATTCTCTTTTATTCGACCGGCCCAAATTGGCCAAATTCCAAGCGGCCCATGTGGAAAATTCACAGCAGGTCTATGCGATCAGTGCCTATGAAGATGAAAGTTTGTGGGTGGGCATGTGGCTAATAAGAGACCACTTGAACATTGAAAAGTCTGTGACAAACAGAACATTCGATGGAAGGAGCGGAAGTACTGCCCGAACTATGGAGTTAGTGATCGGGACTTTTGCTTCTACTTTTAGCCTCAGCCTTGCTGATTCTGTGAGATTCTGATGTTTCAGCATCATTTTTGATAAGGCTGCACCATGTGGGGCAATCTTGGGCTAGGCTTTCCAAACTGTTCACGTCTATGAGGAAGCTCTTGCAGCCAAGCCTTGAGTGTATCTTTGAAACGTTTCTTCTGTCCACCACAATGAACGATTTCCTGTCTTTAGTTCACCATAGAGGCTTGTCTTGGAGAGAGGTAGTGGAGGCATTCTAGTCACATGACCAGCCCATCTACGCTGTGTTTCATCAAGATGGTGTATAGATACATGGATTTCAGCATGAGTGAGGATCGGACCCATGCCTTATGTAACGTGGAAAGTGCCCTTAGATATAAACAACACAAAACCACTACCTCCCGTTTTGCGGTGAATCGTCAGGTTGTTAGTTTCATTTTGCTCCAGGCGTCCAGAAGCAAAAAGTGCAAGGACGTATACGATATGGCAAGCCATAACGCCCATAACGTATCTGCAGCAAAGCGTTGCGAGGAAAAAGTAGCAACGCGTTGCGACAACATTCGCACCGCGGTTACGGTGTAGGCAATCAAAATCAGGAATGTCTGTGGACGTATTTCAAAAATAGACCCACAACGCTTGCTAGATACTTGCAAGGCGTTTGAAAACAAACCTTCACAAGCGTTGCGGCAATACGTTATGACCCTTATTGCCCTTCACAACGCGTTGTGAAGCTTTACAACGCGTTGGAGCTCGCAACGACTTTGCGAGCTTCACAACCGCTTTGCAAGCTTCACAACGCGTTGCGAAGGACCAAAAGCCATAAGGGTATGAAAGTTATTGCCGAAACGCGTTGAGAGAAAGTCACAACGCGTTGCGACATTTCGGCACGCCGTTGCGGTGTCGGCCATCAAAATCATGAATTTCTGTGACGGAATTCAAAAATAATAAATCTCACAACGCGTTGCGAGCTTCAAACGCGTTGCAAACTTCACAACGCGTGCGCAATACGTTATGACTTATGCCTTCACAACGCGTGAGTGAAGCTTAAACGCGTTGTGAAGCTCGCAACGCGTTTGAAGGCCATAAGGGTCATAACGTATTGCCGCAACGCGTGTGGATCTATTTTTGAAATACGTAAAACAGAAATCATTGATTTTGATTGGCCGACGCAGCAAGGCGTTGCCGAAATGTCGCACCGCGTTGCTACTCTCACAAACGCGTTGCGGCAATACGTTATGACCCTTATAGTTGTGAAGCTCTCAACGCGTTGCGAAAGCTCCGCACGCGTGTGTGAAGGATTGCAACGAGTTGTGAGTTTTTCCAAAAAGCGGTGCTAGATACTTGCAACGCGTTGTGGGTCTCATTTTTGAAATACGTCACAGAAATTCGTCATTCTAATTGGCCAGACGCCGACAACGCGTTGCTACTTTCAACGCGTTGCCTAAATGTCGGCAACGCGTTGCGGCAATACGTTTGGCCTTTATGTTGCGATATTATACGTACATGTGCGTACAGTACGTCGTAATTCTTACATGCAAGCAATTTTTTTTAAAGAAACATTAGGGTTTTAACATTTCACCCCGGACAGTTATTTTTACAGTTCTGAAGCTGCATAGAGTCTGTCACTATAGTATCGAGCTTGTAAACCTTATAAACAGAATGTAGGTGCGGATTTTTGAGAGTCTTTTTTTAACGAAAAGATTGATTAATAAGAAGAAAATAGATTTTTGACACATCGAATTTGTTTGTTGTTGGCATTAGTTCTGAAATTTGTATCCTTTCTCGTCTCAAAACTGAGATTTCTGCATGCTAGGGCGTAAGGGATATACACTGTTGCTAATTAAAGTGGATAAAAATATTTTTCACTTTTTATGGAATTATCTGTCAGTGTGAGTTAGTATGATTATTTAGGGTGTATATCGCCACACTGCTTGAATGATCAGTCTCTTCCGAAATATCACTTTGAACTTAGTCCACAATTAACTCTTTACGAACTGTGTCCTTAGCCTGAAAGGAAAAGGGGGTATTTGAACAGTTAATTAAGGATTTGGTTACAAGTTTTTCACCATCCGTCATTTTACCATATTATACCACATTTTTGTTGTGTTTCGGTGCATCGAAATATTACCAATCGTACTGTTTTAAAGACACTATCAGTGATTTGCTAAATCAGCAAATCGAAAAAAATCATCAAAATCAGAGTTACATGTATGTAAAAAGTACCGGTAGCATAAACTACCCTGCAAATGATATGACCAAGAGCAACCTAATAGGACAGAATCGGAGGATTTAGTCATTACTGTCCTTCGGGACATACTACAACACGTAATGAATGGAGAATGTATCCTTGGAACACTGCGCGTTTTCTTTCCTTTCTGTTAATTCTAAAGCTGGAGAAAAGGTACTATGAGAATTCTAAGACTTATCATCCACTTTGAAGCTATTCCTGCAAATTTAAAATATTTTCAATTCCTGATAGGGGCTTGAAATGTCAATCAGTCACTAACACCGAGTATGGCCCCCTGGCATGAATCAGGCGTCAAGACCGTCGCGGCACTACTGTCCAAGGATGTTATGTGTCAATGGGCAGGAGCGTCCCACTCATCATGATCGATAGGGTTCAAATCAGGGGAGCAAGCAGGCCATGGTATCTGCTCCGCCCCCTCTGCCTCAAGAAATTGTCTCACTACAGCGGCCCTGTGCGGCGTGACATTGTCGTCTTGCAGCCAAAAAATGTTTACATAAACCCTTCTTGCATGGGCAGATGATGGTTTTTCCAGAATGTCCAGGCACACGGCGGCGTTCATGTTTCCATCTGGCACCACCAGTGATGTTTTTCCTTCATAATGAATACCGGCCCATACCATCACTGGGTCGATTCCTGATACAGTCATCTCGGAGGTTCTCACCACGTAATCGACGAACCCTTTGTCTTCCATCTTGATGGTCAAGGATGTAGCGGCTCTCACCAATAAACATACATTTTGCCAGTGCCTGAGCTGTAATCTTCTGTGCTCCCTAGCCCAGCGAAGTCGATCAACTCCGAGGTGAACGGCATGGGCGTGGACATTTTGTCATTCGTCTTGGTCGGTAACCATATTAAAGCAATCTCCGATTTACAATTTGGAGAGAATATCTTCTCCACAAACGCCGAAGACGGCTCATTTGCATTTTCCGGGCTCTACGGCACAGATTAAGCAATCGGCGATCATCTAGTCTGGTAGTCAATCGTGGTCGTCCTGAAGATTTTCGTGGCCTCAAATGACTCACCTCTCGATGATGTCTGAGGATTTTACAGACCGTACTCTGCGATATTCCGAGGAAATCAGCGACTCTGGCTTGTTTGTTTCCTTCCCGTCGGATTGCAAGTACTCTTCGGCGTATTGACAATGCCGTTGGACGAGGCATAGCCTATGGAACCTCTGTATCGTTTTTGTTGTAAAGGTAACAACCAACTCTGAAAAAATGGGCTCCTTGCACACCGGCTTGGAGCAGGGAAAAGGAACAAACAACAGACGTCTGTCAAAAGGCATTCTTACGTAATTCAAAATTATGCATGGATTCACTTCATCTGGGTAGTGAATATTTTCACCACTCATTATGTTATCATTCGCCTACTCTAATATGATTACTGAGGCGTTCAAATAGAAATACGTTTTAAGATTGGGTCTGAAAAAAATACATTGAACGCTATTTGAATTTGACATGGAAATTATTTCAATTATGTTTCGTGTGCGGATGTGACAGTTTGAGCCATTCTTAACAAATCTTAACAAATTTCATTTCTGATGGCAGCTAGTTTTCTTGGCTTGGACCTATCTAACAAAGGAACTTGTGGGAACGATGTGGGAGGATAAGTGGGAGTTTCCCCCGGGCCCGGTCTTATGAAAGGCCCGTGAACGAGAGTACACAAAGGCCTAAAATTCTAGATTTCATTGAAACTGGCTTTCATTGGAACTGTGGCCATTAAGCGGCCCTGAGCAAATCAACATGAAGTGGTTCGTTTGCATTGTTAATCGTGGTAAGTTGACCATCATTTAGTAATTAAAATGGTACTTGAACTGTAACTTTTTGTATACTTTAGAATTTTTCATCAATTGATGTCGTGTTCGAAATATCCTCTTTTCGAAATTACTGAAATCAATAGTTTCACAAATGATTCCACTGGCACTGGTTTCTTTTTCCTGGCCTTGTGTATTGCAATGTATGTCCCAAAGAGATTTGGATGGTGGGGGATCATCTATTTGGGGACCGTTTAAGCCTATCATAAGTACATTAACCACATAAGTCATTAACCACATTTCGAGTTAAGATAGAGTACATTTTGTGTAAAGTGGCCGCGCAAACGTACTTTTTTTTATCTGGCATCCCTAAATGCCACATTTGGGAAAGGCAAACTAGTATATTGCGGTATACATTTCAAGTACAGTATGGTCGAAATTTACTTTTTCTATAGACATTCCAAGGCTGCACATTTGGAACAGGAAACTAGCACATTTGTTCTCGATTTTTTTCCTGTATACATCCCCGAGGATTGTTCAAGAAGTATTTCAAGTGTAAGTACGTGAAATGAAATAAGTACATTCGAAGACACTTCATATCAAGTGCCTTGAAAATTTACTCGAAATGATGTTTCCATATCCATATATAAAGAATTAATTAGTTCTTCAAGTACAAAAATTTCAAACTACTCGATGTTACGTCGCGAACTTATCAACAACCCCGCTATCTGAGAAAATGCTTTACAAAAAACCGTCACTAATATTTAATATGTAATTTTCGTCCCTTTGTTTATAGAGTGTCGATGGGCGGTTGATTACCTTTGCTCTCGAATGAGCCCCCACAGTGTAACTTGTCTGTGCACCATAAATAACTAATTGCATGAATGCTCGTTCAAAGACTGCAGTTTATGTAAGTAAATTGATCAGGTTGACTGGAAAATTGATATAAAGTTAAATACGTTTTAATATGCGCTTTTTATTTTTCGATTAATATCATTCAAGAAAAAAGGTTAAATATCTTGTTATTTTTTTTCAAAATTACACATTGGAGCTACGTCGCAATAAACTAGGTGGACTCTTTGAAATGGGGGCGATAAATCAATATTAAACATATTTCAAATCTATACTACACACATACATACATACATACATGCATACATACATACATACATACATACATACATAATACATACATACATGCAATGCCAATGAATAATACATACTACATACATACATACATACATACCATACATACATTCATACATACATACATACATACATACATACAATCTTCTTCTTATTGCAAATATGAATCACAGTAACATAATTAAATATATTATAATTACACAAGCCCGAAATATAACATATGCAATAAGTGCATCAATGGAGAAAATCTAGATACTGCGTTGTAAGCAAAACGATGACGAACATACTCCGCAAATGGCATATAGCACAAAACAGCACGCTAATGACGCTGGAATACGCTTTTGACGCGCTTTTTCCAAACAATGTTTGAGCCAATGGATGCCACACTTGATGCTAAGGGATTTAGGCAATCGTTTACTGCACCTGTTAGAGTGGAAACAAGGTTCTTGTAAGCCGAAGTAACACGCTTATGAATACTTCCCAGACTCCCCCACAATAGTTACGATTGTTTTAATGTGAGATGGTGTATCCAAGTTGATTAGTTCATTTCAGTTGTTGGATAAGAGGGGAAGGAGGGGAGGTAGCAGGGGGGAGAAAGGAAAGCAAAGGGACAAAGAGGAGCAAAACCAAGAAAAGCCGGCAGGGGAGGGCGGGAACAGACATACATACATACAGACAGACAGACAGACAGACAGACAGACAGACAGACAGACAGACAGACAGACAGACAGACAGACAGACAGACAGACAGACAGACAGACAGACAGACAGACAGACAGACAGACAGACAGACAGACAGACAGACAGACAGACAGACAGACAGACAGACAGACAGACAGACAGAAAGACTAGACATACAGGTACAGACCGGGGTGGGGGGGGGGGGACAGACAGACAGACAGACAGACAGACAGACAGACAGACAGACAGACAGACAGACAGACATACATACATACAGACATACATACATACAGACATACATACATTACATACAGACAGACATACATACATACATACATACAGACATACATACATACAGACAGACATACATACATACAAATGCATACATACACACGATAGAAAAGTCCTCCTTTTAAAAGACACGAGAACATTTCCAGAAAAAAGCGCAACATTTTTTTCGAACCTGTTTTGTTTCATATAAATGCGTACCATGAAAATCACACCTCATTGATAAGGCGATACTCCGTCTTTTGTAATAAGATGATTTAGTATTTTCTGTCGTGCACGAAAGAAAATCAAACATGGTTTTCTAGAAACGATTACAGTAGCAGACAAGTTTAAAAACAAGGTTTGCGGTTTTCTTTTGTACTTGCTTGTCCAGTACCCTCGAAACCTTCTCGCTATGTGCTCTGCAACCGAGTCCCGTGCCAATTTAGAGAAACTCGTACCCTACAATCCCTCTTTAAATCACCTTTAAGCATGGGAACATTGGCGTACATCCCATCACGCCCAACGCACACACAGACACCACACCCACAATATAGTACACGTAGATAGAGAAACTCCGAACATTTCCACCACTCACCTGATAATCGCCAAGAACGACATGTATGTTGGGTCCATGTTAAACAATCAAATCTAGAAGAGAGGGAAAAAAAAACCTCAGTCACAAGTGTAATAGTTTTCCATACAATTAAGGAATTACGTTTAAGTCTCAATAATGTCGGTAACGTCTGAGATAAATTATCTGCCTAAATATTGTTATATTCTCATGAGTTTCATTATCTGGCTCCCGAAGATATCCTAACGAAAGACGATCAAACTTGAAGAATGATGCTGTCCTATTTTATTCCACGAATCACATAATACAAAGTGCTGAGCTGATTCAATTATGAACTCACAACCGTGACCTTGTATAGTCCAATATTGTATGATTTGACCCAAATCAAATTAGAAAAAGAAACAATTTGTTGGTGTTAATATACTGTGAAATTAATTATATTAAAACTTTACCAAATCAACTTAGTGGACACATGTAAATGAATGGGGGAGAGGGGCGATTGAGGGGGGGGGCGTAGGGTTGTGGTCAAAGTAAAACAGAGGATGCGGAGGTGGAGGGATAAGGAAGAGGAGCGAGCTCTTGGAAAGGGAGAAACACCTACAGGAGATAAGAATTGAAGACGGGAATAAGGAATTAAGGGGGGACGGGGGTACAGGGGTAAAAAGACAAGGCTGGCATTGACTTGAAAATGAAGGGCTACGCCTAAGATTTAAAAAAAAGTAATACTTCCCGAGCTATCTGTGAGAAGGTGTTTGGTGCAATAGGCACATAACTGTTGATGGGCATCCTGGGATAAAATGACATGAATGGTCCGATGTTATCACTGTTTGATAAATGTTCATTTGGTCACACGAGAAGGACTTGAAAAGACTTACATATTTATGACTAGTGACCTCCCATAGACCCTGTAGCCCCAGTCAATTTTGCATTCCCAAGTATGCAGGAAGCTCATTAAGGTCCGCATCAGTATATTTCGCTCTTGTAGCATTAGACTAACAATTTGACACTAGTTTTTATTTTATCCGAACTGCGACTATATCTGAAAAAGTATCACCCCCTTTTGAGACTTCGAACTATTTTGGCTCATAACTATCAAATTACAACCTGCGAAGGGCAAACTATCCTTTTTAAAATCTGACAGGTGGACGAACATATTGGATACATTTCGATTTTTTACTCTTTTCATAGTTTTGATCCTGTATAAACACTACCCCCTTAAATATACATATTCCACGCCCTTGATTGTGGTAAAACATTATGAGACAAAGATTATTTTGAAATCAGTTTTGGGTTAAGAAATCATTTATCCTAAGTTGACTGACCTAGTATTTTAATGCCATTTTGTCTTCCCGGTAACTGATATTTTCTTTTGTCTTTTCATGCTAACTAATGAATATAATGGCACTGACGTGTCCATTTTTTTTCACAAATGGCAAATAGGTGACTCCTATTCCTTTATTATGGCAATTTTTAAGTACTTATCAAACAAATAATAATCCACTACACTCCAACAGTGTCGTTTCAGCACTGTTTATTGCCGAATGTACAGCTCGAGCTTGACCTTGCAGTGTCGTTCTAGACAGGTTGATTCTTGGAATTGCCAGCGACGACATATTAATAATTTTTGATTCACTTAAAAGTGATTAAATAGTGCAATTAAACTTAATTATTAAATATTTTTATACTAAATAAAGGGATCAGCAGCGATAATAGGAGAGGATGACTAATGTTAGAAAGGACAATCGCCGGAATAATGAGACAGGCGGCCCTCTATAATCAACATATTAATTGCTCATCAATTTTGGGGGAGTTGGTGTTTTTACAACTCTTTTCTGATACGCACGGTTTTTTTCATCCTCAAAATACACTTGTATCAAGAAAATGAGAAAAATTGAGAAACTTTCACATGTTCAGGGCATGCCTCTCTGGAAAAAGCAAAGCTAGGCATGTCCTCCATTTCACTGACCATTTTTTACTTTTATGAAGAAACGGAAGATGTTGCATAGCTGCCTTTTGTTATGGAGCTTGTAGGTGGATCCCCATGACTTTTGCCCTTCATAAGCTATAAAGAGGCTGCATGAGGCAGCCCTTTATACCACTACCACAATACCTATTAGCTTATGCTGCTAAGATTTGGTTATATAACCGTCTTCACAAAAAGTAGACTCTCGAATACAACGCACTGGCGACATGACCGCGCTAATTATATCATGAGCAAGTTACACTATGAGCTATAAAATCACAATTCCCATGGCGCAGTTCAATACTTTCATTCACCATTGTATTGACAAATCTCCATGTATAGCGCTGATACCCGACAGCATCGTCACGGTGTGGACATTTGCTCATCCAAGGCTACTGAACTGAGCCTTGGGTAGATTTAGCATTCCTTACCGCATAGTAGGTGGTATGTTTGTATGTATAAGATTGGTTTTTTGTTTTGGTAAATAAATATAATTTTAAAAAAAACCCAACAACCAAAATGCCAAATGAGGTCTTCCCCTCAAGGACCAGAAATGCACTCATATAGATGGTGGCATAAATAGATAGCGCAAGAAAAAACAGCCTTGCAAAGCGGCATTGTGGTTCTTGGGGGTGGGGGGTCACATATGGAAATTCCAATTACCCATTGAAGGCCTGTATTATAACTTTACATACAACCGACTTTTGGGTAATTTATGTAAAGTGATTTTTTTGAAAACTACGCAACAGGAAAACTTTAAGCAAGTCGCTTTCTGATGCAAAACTTTTCAAGTTCATCCGTTCTCATGAAATATATAGAGGGCATCCTTCATTCCTTATCCGGCGATGTCCGTTATTGATTTTGCTTCTCAATCAGGATAGTGTGCAATTCCTTTAACTCAATCTCTTAACGTTTTGCAAAGAATGAAGTATTTGATAAACATTGCAATTTTGCAGAAGGTTTTCTCAATGTCAGAATTTTGTAAATCTTCAGGTATAAAATTCTGTGATTCATATAAAATGTACTGTTTTTTGTACTTAATGTGCGGATTATTCCAAGATAAATAGAAAAGCACCCGGAAAAAAAAAGCCAACTGTTTTTTTTTTCAGGATAGTTTTCCTAATATTTGTGTGAAGCACATATCAAAAGCTCCCTCCTTGTGATAATTGAGGAACAACGGGGTAAATTTTGTACAAGGAGCCAAATTTTAAAATGTTCCAATTAATTGCGTTCAAATGTATGTATTTGTCTCATTAAGGATTAAAAAAGGTATAGTTTGCCAATCTACGGTTTATGGTTAATTACTATATGGAAATAACATTTCAAGGGCATCTGGGGTAGCCTCAGCATGCTCCGATTCTTTTCAAAGTTGTGTCCACGTGTTCATCCCGTTGTTTTTAAACATGCAAGTAATTTTCCCGCAAAGTTAGAGGGCTCATTATGACAGATTAATACAGGGTCCATGGAAGGATCAAAAGGCGCTGCTCCGAGAGGGCAATAGTTACAAGATGGGAGATGGAGGGATGAATTGTATTGCGCCTTAGAGGGCCGTACACAGATATAATTTTGAATTAGTTTTATTAAAATGAGTGTTTTTCAAATTTACCCCACGATGAACTTTAACATTTGTCGCCCGTATCCTAAACCTAAAGGTCAAAAGTCAGGCAACATATACCTTTTTCTTAATCAGTGAGATTAGAAGAATACAATAACAATGATTTAGCTCAATGAATCCATTTTTACATTTTTTTACACCTTGTAAACCTTACCCCTATTATTAGCACAAACGGGGACTCTTGTATGCCGCCTCACAACATTAGAAAACCTTATCCTGAAAACTTCAGCCATGGCTTATTTTATTCCGCCTTCTTGTTTCACCGTTCCTAAAGGTCCTGTAGTACGAT
>JAMKCH010021824.1:0-21425 GCA_023653785.1 Ophioderma brevispina | reverse complement strand
GTGCCGGTAAAATGATGTATGTTTGGTTGCATAACTTGTAAATACGCGGATTTGTGTTTCCTTACTTCGGGCTACTTCTAGCCCAGATTCGCTTCAGCGTTCCATTGTTCAACGTTTACCATTACTCAAAACTAGCGAAACATAGTAAATTCTGACTGGCGCCTGCCCCTATACTTTTAAGCCAGAGTGGTCTCGCCTCGAGGGCCGTTTTTCAATTGAAACTGCAACCCCATAATCAGGTTTGTAGGCCACACATTGTTTGCTCGACGGGAGTCATATTGCCATTCTTTATCCCTAAAGTCCTTGGTGTGATAGGCCCAAGAATTTGCTAGCACGGGTCCAGGGAAGTGTGTAAAAAAGGCATAGCAGCGATTTGCTCATCCGAACCATCGAAAAAACAAAATCATTAAAATTCGTATTTTTGAAATCCGTGTTTAAAGACAAGGCAGTACTTTTTATCCGATTCTCTCATTTCTATACGTGTGTCATCACAACCTTTAACTGGATGTCCCAGATTTGTAAGCGTATATTGTGCACCTGCCTATACACTTTGACCTCAACACAAATATTATTGAATTTTTTATTTTATGCTGATAGTAAACCACAATCAGCTGTTTGTGTAGATTTTGAGACGCCATTTCCCCCGCTCAAGTTGTTCACTATTTGGTATTTTTGTTCATACTTAAAACTAGTTATATGGAATTGTAACACATGATCTGGATTATAACTAAATAAATGCATTTCAATATTTTGTATTCCTGATCATATCGCTTCTTATCCCTTTAACCAATAATGGAACAAATCCTACTCAGCTCACTTTATCCAAACATTTCGGTGTGTGGTATGTCCTTAGTAAATACGTGTTTTGCAGGTTTCCGCAATTCTTAAGTTAAAATAGATCAAGCACTGTCCAATTGGATTGACAATAATTTAGTGGTGTATCACCAAATACTTCTGGGGCGGCTCAATATAATTCGATTCTTTTTCTCTTTCTTTCGTTTCTTTCTCAGTTTTCTTTCTGTACCAACCTTGCTGCACCTCTAACCTTTGTCTGTTTTATGCAGACGATAGCTAGTCTAGATTTTTATTCTTTCTTGCTCGTTATTGCTTCCGCGATTTCCAAGATGTCCTCATTTTTTGGATATCCGATCCATTTGTTTTTTTGCCCTCGGATGTGATGTTTATGATACTTCCTTTTCATGTTCTGCGAGACCCACAACATAATTATTCGGTTTTTGTTTTGTATTCGTATTTTATTCATTGCATGTGGTTATGTCATATTCAATGAATTTTAAAACTTCTTCAAATTAATCTCGTTTAGTTTATAATAATTCTTTATTTATTTTACTTAGTGTGCGACAGTGAAGGGTAATGATTTCGTCGTTTTATGGAATTTACTATATTTTTATTGCTATTTTCGAACGCAACATTGACATCTTATATAATGAACGTTCACAGAAAAATTTCGGTAACCCATTCATAAAAATTCATACATATGTATGCAGTGCTCGAGAGTTAAACCCTTGGGTTGTCGTGTGGACCCGCTTAGCCTTTGTTGATCCTCTTTGTATCCCATTTATACGCTCAGTTTTAACATTATCATTTCATCCCGGTGTTATTTTTTTCCGGTTCTTTTCTCAAAAAACATGTTCAGAACTACAATTGCGCCAAGATTACATCTAACTTGATTTAACATTTAACTGCCCCCCAAAAATTCGAAATTCTCTTAAGTCAGAGTGTATTTCAGGAAGCGTAAACAAAATCTTATTGCCATCTGAAAAGGCTGGCGAAATGTATTTAACGTAACCTTGTCTTATTACATCAAGCACTTAAGGGCATAGACACATCTTGTGATCGTTAATATGTGGAAAACATTTACCCTTGGCAATGATTATGACCTGAATGTATTCAACACTCACTAGATTTCAGGAGAAAAACGGTTGAGACAAAACAGGCGATAAGCATTTGGTGGCAAGAGATACTCATGGAATGTACATTTACGACTTTTATACCTAGGCCTATATATCAAGTGACTACAAGATCGTACGACCTTTGTTCTTACGATCTCCTTGTGTTCTGGGAATATCTTTGTACAGCTACCTACTTAAATATATTCACTTTTTTAACCTAGTGACTAGTCATTCTTCTTTCTATACTGTGTGTGATATTGGAGTCAATGTGTGCGTCACACCATTACATGATCTTTTCCAAAAGTCACCTAGGGGCTCAAGTAAGCGTTTTTCTTTTTTTTTTCTTGGTGCATGTTAATCGATCCAGTTGACTATTCACGCAATATTCACAATATATGAAATTTGTATGAAAGAATAGGACGTGAAGATAAGTTTTTGTAAATTCCCCTAAGTTATCTCGTCTTGGGCGGGAAAACCTCATATTGTTTGACCTTTAAAAGCAAAACCTCAAACATTTAGTAGTAAAGACGGTTACATGACAAAACCCTCATATGCAACCTTTTCGCTCAAGAGACAACCAAAATGAATAATTTGCCTGTAATGCCATGCACTACAAAGGTGTTCCGTTTCTAAATATATTTAGGTAATTATTATACTCCAGATTATGCAATCAAGTGCCATATGATTTACTATCATATTCGCCATGAATTCACGCTAGAACTTGATGCGACCGAAAATGCACATAGGAGTTTTTAGCACTGGGGGCCCACTTTATAGGTTTTGCATTTGACCTCCGAGTTACATATGAGGTTTTACCCGCCCAGCGACGATATTTTGCAATGAAAAATTTACCGAAAAGGAAGAAAACAGCAAGGTTTCAAAGATATGAATCTCCCATTCAGTTATGTGTATAGTATTAGTGTCTTTACGGACGTAAGACTAAAGTATCCGCAGTCTGTCTTTATTATTGCTTTCAGACTTGGCATTTGCAGGGAAATGTTCGGATACTATACTTGTTACAGACGCAAAAATCTGATTTTTGAATGATTTTTTGATTTTCTGATTTAATCAATCACTGATAGTGCCTGTAATAGACTGAGTGACTAAATCCTAGTAACAGTAGAATCTCACTAATAACAGCGATGTTCTTTCTAAATCATTTAAACCAAAAATGGACCTCCGAGATACGAAGTTAAAAGTTCAAACCATTTAAAAAGCCAAAGAAAACTTGACAACCGTTCCTGTCAACCACTTGAGTCAAAATCTTTTGCTTCATTTTCACGGGATGATATGAATGTCCTTCCGAAGAAATGAAATGATTTAGATGAAATCCACTTTGAAACGGTCAGGTCTCCGCACACTTGACCTGCTGATTCCAAATCTTGAAGATGCAACGTTCGTCATCCTGAGTCATTTTTAAGATAGAGAAAGGGGGTAAATTACCAGGAAAAACTTGTAAATGTTTCCCATACTGGGTTAAAAGGTGTATATCTGGTAGAGTTTTCGATATATAATATAATAGGTACAGCCCTCTAAGGTTAAGGTCATCCTGGGTAAAAACTTACACAGTTTCCGATTTATTTACAATGTTTGGCATTTGGTTGTTGCAATTAAGTGGGCCAAAATGTTAATAAAGGTCTATGTCGATAGAGTCCCCAACATTGACCAATCAAAATTATACAGAGCTGTCACTTAAAAGAATTGCAACACATTTTCTGGCCTTCAGTATGACCTGAGCAATAATTTGACACCATTTCAACAAAATCTGAGCGTTAGATAATTTTTGTTCCAGGATGACGTTGAACCTTAATCAGGACTGTAGCTATGTAACTAAAGGTCGAATCAAGACAAACTATAGACCGTATTCAATAGCCAGCCATGTTGGTGGACAAGATAGACGCATTCCAGTACTACTATACATTCACCTGTCAATGATCCCTGTGCAATCGCTAAACATGGATCGATTGACAGCTTAATGTATTGTAGTCCTGGAATTTATGCATCTTGTCCACCAACATGTCTGGTGGCTGACGTCATATTGAATACGGTCTACAGTGTGAGTCAAAATGATTGTTCCCCGATTAAACAAAAAATATTTAAAATATTTGTAATCATTTTAGAATATTAGTATATATTATTATATACTTTATATTAACAAATATTTACTTCTCAATCACCATGTCTAAAATCCCGAGATTTGTGCATTTCATTTTCAAGTTATGGCCTCATTTTTAGAGGGCTTCCAAAATGCCGCGTGTACAAATTTAGTACAGTAAACATGTTAACAGTGTAATTTACCAACCAAGATCCAGAAAAACGAGATAGGCAAAGAACTTTCTTGTTTGTTGCATTTATTCACGATAGAGATATTGAAGCACAAAATTATAATATTTTTCATGAAAGAAAATTATTCCAAAAAAGTCTGACCTTTGACCTTTGGCCAACTAAGGTCTATCACTTAAATTGAAACCTGATTTCAATATATTTTTGTTTTGCCTTAGTTATAGTTAAAAAGAGTTCATTCCAAACCTTGAAGAATTCTAAACAGTCAAAATAGAATTGCACTTGTTGTTGCATTAATCATCTGGCGTGTGTTATACTCATTAGGCATTTATTACCATTTATGGTTGCACACCACCAAATAAATTATGTTTATGTACAAATGGCCCTAATTAAAGCGTAAATTTCTCATTAACGAAGCGACTCAGTTGCTTAAATTATGCATTACCTTGGACTGCTAGACCTGTGCATCCCATTCAGCAAGAAGAATCCATAAGTTGACCACGGATTTTTCGAGATACTGAAGCATAAAGACAACGAGTTCCGATCCCCTCTGAAACTGTGGCTTCTAGTCAAAATATTCCTATGGTGTGGGTGTAAAATTAGTACTGTAATTACTCAGTAATAAGCCTCACACACCTTTTTATCCTGATATTGTGCTGATTTATCTGAGGTTCTTTATTTAAATGAGTGTAGATTTTGATTGCCTGAACCAAAATGAAAAATTCAAAATTTCTGTAAAAGCTATTTAAATGTACTTTTGAAGTATTTACATTTAAATGTACTTTTGGAAATAAATTGAGTTGACATTTTATTCATTTTTCTAAATAATGTGCACTCTTTTCATGTGGGGACACAGCTTTTCGTGGTTAAGATAATATTGTTTTAATTTTAGTGAACAAAATAAGTAATCCCCAGCGCTGGAGCACGAAAATTTAAATAAAAGGCCAAAATTGTATTATGTACCATGGCCTACTGGCTACGTTAGCTTATGCGGAAGAGTGTGGTTAGATTCAAATTACAATACTGATCACTAGGCGTGAATTTCCTCTAGCCCGTCTGAGCTGCAGAGCCAGACTTTAAGATGTTTATCAAACTTGTGATCGATTTACACGAGCACGTATGAAATTTACATGAGGATATCAGGTTAGGCAATGCTAGTGTAGAAATTTTACTGTTATTCTATTTTCTGTCAACATCATATTATTGGGGTGAAAAGATATATGGATCTTAAATCTGTGTTGAGATTTTAAATATAGCAGCTCGCCGTATGAATCTACATCGATATTTAGTGTCTGAAATTCAACTATATAGTTGAATAAGTTTCACATTTACAGCGCGAGGAAGTCAACAACAACTAAGGGAATGGGGTTTCCATTTTGGGACATGCTGCACAGGATATTTGTTAGATGAGTGCATAAATTGCGACACAGACGAAGGATATTGAATTAAGTCATAGTTGTCACTAACAGCTTGGAATTAATTTTATTGTGAACCGGCAACCAATTGAGTCTTTTCAGAACGATTGTTATTTGATCAAGTTTCTTTGCGACGAGACGATTCTAGTAGCAGTGTTTGGTGCAAGCTTTATAAGAATCCGGGAATGCAAATATCCAGGGATTGCTGGATGTAGCACAGCCGATCTTGTAAGACCAAACTGCGTGAACGACCTTTTGAAAAAAATCACTTGAGTGATATTAAATTGGAAGGGTTAATGTTCGCGCCATGTTGTACTTGAGATTATGCAAATAAGCCACTTTCGAGATTTCATTGGGTAAAATCATCACATGATACGATGTGCAGACGTGATTTCGCGAGAGACGAGATCACGAGTAAAACCTTATCAATATCGTTTTCCAACTCGTCTCCGAGAACTTTTCTATTGCCAAGTGAACTGCAAACACCGAGAACCACGGAACTCCGCGAGGAACTGCTGTCTGTAAAGGGGTAATAAATCGGAATATCGTTTGTTTTGTTTGTTTGTTTGTTTGTCTGTTTTAGGGGTTTCGCTCAATTTACCGATTTGTTTGTCAGTTTTTTCGGTTCTACAGAATAAACGACGCAGAGGTTAAGATATTAGGAAAATGGTTGAGACAACTATTTGCATTTTTAACGGTATTAAAATATGTAAATATGAGATTGCATAAACAATTATCTCAGGGTAGCATGCGTTATTAGAACTGTGTGTTTGTGAATGTTAACATTACATCAATTATAGTTTCTCCGTAAATTTATAACTAGTCGGTACATATGATCACTATTAGCAATGCAATCCTATATACGAAGGTTCATACATAGAATGTATGCTTTGAAAAAAAAATCATAATACATAAAGGTCATCTTTTATGTACATGTACTCGTGACATAAAATCAAGAATGATTTGATATAATACAGCACACAGAGGGAGGCAATTGTTCTTCAAACTGACCAAAACAAGTCAGGCTGGCCGTATTTTACACTTCAAAGCCAAGGACTTCTTGACCCTGATCTTGACTTCATATCTACGTCCACTTGAATACAAAGAAAGCAATGAAGAACTATACTCAGAAAGGAAATTTAGCCAACACGGATGCGGGATGCGAGACTAAATCAGTGGAGAACTATTTTTTGGATTGGGATCGGATGCGCTACCATATTAGATGGCGAGTTTTAAGAGCTACTTGTTAGATGGTTTCAATTAGTGACACACCGCAATGATGTTGATGACTGACTGATGAGGTTACGGGTGCTGCAGACTGCCGACAGGGCTGTTACTGGAATGAATTCTGTTACCAATGCGAACAAGCCCCGGTCAATTACCTAACCTAACATTCAAATGTCAAGAACCGGCTTTGGCAGGTCTGAGGGTCGCTGACCTAGTCTATACCATGTTACTTTACTTACGTTTGTGTACATTATGTTGAAAATGTTATTTTTTCCCATTCATTTATGTATGTATATTGAACATTGTGATGAATTGGTGTAGCACAAGGAGCCAACATTTCGTTATTGTGATACGGTCACACGAAAACACAACAAAGAATTACATGTATTATCCAATGTTACCCAGGTTAAATAAGAAACAAACAAACAAACAAAATTGAAACATCAAAGAAAATGAAACGGCTGTTGACCATGTATAATATTGATGTTTGTACATTATTACATTACACATTGTAAATGCTACATTTTCCTGAAATCCTCATCAAAATTCACCCTTTCTGAGGAGGAGTATAAGGCGACACAAGGTCAGACGAATATTGCGGATACGTAGGAATACCAACAGTTACATAGACATGAGGACATTTCCAGAAAGAAGCGCCCTCAATTTGTTTTCGAACCCTGGTTTTTTGCATATTTGGAATGCTTACCAATGTAGTACATCGCACCTGAAGTGAATAAGCCGAATCTGTCGTCTTTATGTAATAAGATGATGATTTAGTAATTTCTGTCATGCACGACAGAAATTAAAAGCATGGTTTTCTATTGGGACGATTACAATAGCAAGCAAGTTCAAAACAAGGTTTGTGGTTTTCTTTTGTACTTGTTTGTCCAATAAACCCTCGAAATGTTCTCGGTATGTGGTCTACAACTGATCCAGTGCAATTTGAGAGAAATTCGTATTTAAAAAAATCTCCTGCCACTTTAAGTCAGAGCAAATGTGTACACAATCTTATTGCGAATCGGTAGCCAGGAATGACATATCTTTCTTGATAGTGAAAAGCCTTGCTGCCGCATTCTGGACACATTGCAGTTTGTCAAGATCATTAGAAAGCAGGCGTGGAAGAATGCTATTGGAGTTGTCTTAATGTGATAAATGCGGGGACCCATTTTGCAGTACTCTCTGCACCCAGGTATCTACCTAGATTGGCAATTTTATGAATAGCCAAGGGGGGTACTGCGAGAAAGGCAACCTGTTCGTAGATCACGAACTTCGTTAGATGATGAAATCCTAACATATCCAATGGACAGAGTGAAATCTGCTACATCTATTTATTTATACAATATGGCAGTGCGTCATGCAGGCATAACCCAATATTGCTAATGCAACTGGAGTTGCCAGTTGCAGCGCCGAGAGGCGCTTTCACAGGTCTCTCCAATACCATAGTCATTATTGCTGATTCAGGCCATGATATGTTTTCAACTTTTTACTGATGGAAGTGTTTCACCTCTAGAACATCACCATGGGCAATACAGACAGAAGTAGATGTCTATTTTCCTGTATTTTGTGCAACGTTTGGGTAACGTTTCTGTATTACCATGAGCCTATGTGGACAGTATACAGAGTCTCTTCAGGGTGTGGCCATTTTGTGACCCACTGACACACATGACCCTGATGAATTCTACGGAATAAAGTGCACTTTATTCCGTAAAGTCTGCTGAATTCATCAGGGTCATGTGTGTCAGTGGGTCACAAAATGGCCACACCCGTCTCTTCATGCAGTTATCTGTTGATTGATCTGTGTACCCAATCAAGTCAGCCTGGAAACAACTTATTGACTACAACTTACTACCATCAGGGTGTTCTGTATTATCATCTTGATCACCCATTCATCATTGTACCAAGTGGAACTAATCATCTTCCACTACCACTGACCAATCAATGTATTTTCAATATGGAGTGTGATCAGGCCTCATCTACACCATCTCAATCAAATAAGATGTTAAGTTTTCAATACACAGCTTTCTTCTTATGTGGTTTATCTACTACCAATTATACCAACTGTCCGTTAACAACTTAAACCTGTCAGAAATTGGATTCACTAAATCTCTTAAAGCAGCCATGTTTAACTCATCATCATGAATCTACACCACACTCTAAAAAGACTAACAAGAGAAAACGATGGCGTCACCGTGGAAACAGAGGTGGCAAAACACTTAAATCAAGGCCTACGCCTTCATTTATGGAACGTTACATCAGCTAGAAATAAAACTACTTCTATATCTGATTGCCTCATTGGCGATAACGTTGACATTATGTTTATAACAGAAACATGGTTAAATCAAAATGATAATGTTGTAATTGGTGAATGTACCCCTCCAGGGTATTCATTTGTTAATGTACCCAGAGCATTGCAATTATCTCTAAAAGTTCTCTAAAACTGCGCTCTGTTCAGCTACACCATTGTGGTACCACTTTTGAATCTGCTTCTATAATTCATCCGGCTTATGGCATTCAATACATTGTCATCTACAGACCCCCTCCTTCCAAAAAGAATGTTTTTTTAACATCTACCTTTCTTAATGAGTTTGAGGATTTCATGGGTGAGATAGCCTTGTTCCCTAATAAGGTTGTGTTACTCGGGGATTTCAATGTGCACGTTGATGAACCATGGAAATCTGATGTCCTACGATTCTTGACGTGCCTTGAGGTCTTTGGGTTTCATCAACACGTTAACCAACCCACTCACAGGTCTGGTCACATTTTAGATTTGATCATTTCAAGACCTGAAGATAATCTCATTCACAAGTGTCGTGCTCAGTCCATTTTTCTGCCAGACCACAGCATGGTTCATTGTTACATGAATCGGAAAAGGCCATCTCAAACCAAGAAACCCTGTAAAGTTAGGAACTTTAAACTCATTGATCATGAGCAATTCAAAGGTGATCTTATTACTGAACTGGAACACTTTACTAAACTTAGGGAGGGTCATTATTTACGCCAGGGGGATGGAGGATTTGAGGGGGGAACCCGAAAATTTTTTGTAAGAGAGAGGGGGAAACGTGAAATGTTTCATCAACGAGAGAGGGGAACATGAACTTTTAAATGGGGAAATCAGCATGATCAAGGGGGGAGTGTGAAATTTTTGAACGGAAGCGTGGGGGAACGCGAAAATTTTTGCCGAAAAAAGTTGAAATCCTCCATTCCCCCCTGGCATAAATAATGAACGCTCCCTTAATGATCCTATTGACAATATGGTTATATTATTCGATAGCAAGGTTCGTGATATTCTTGATCGTCATGCCCCAGAGATTGTTAAAATGCGCAGGGTAAGAACTCGCTTCCCATGGTACAATAGTGCTATCAAAGAAGAAAGACAAATGCGTAGAAAGCTAGAACGTAAATGGCGCAAAACCGGATATGAAGAGGATAAACGTGCTTATCTTGATCAAAAGAATGCTGTTAATAATCTTATTGATTCTGAGAAAGCTGTATCCTATCAAAAAAAATTTGCCAATAGTGATGTCAAGGGTATGTTTCAGAATGTAAACACCCTTCTGAACCAAAATACGCGGATCCATTCCTCCTCAGATTCCACTGTGAGTTTGTGCAACCGGTTTGCCACTTTCTTTAATGATAAGGTCACCATTATCAGGGAATATCTTGATTTGCATCCTGTTACCCAATCTCAATTTGTTGACTATCGCACTGAACATGTGTTTAGTGATTTTATGTTGGTCTCCGAGGAAGATGTTCGCAGACTTATCAATGCTTCCTCCACCAGTACTTGCATCCTTGATCCAATCCCTACTTGGTTATTGAAGGACCACATTGAGTGTTTTATACATCAATTACTCATATCATTAATGTGTCTCTCTCATCTGGTATTTTCCCTGAATCTCTGGGAAAAACTGTTATATCTCCTATCATTAAGAAATCTTCTCTTAATCATGATGAACTCAAAAATTACAGACCTGTATCCAATGTGTCTTTTATATCCAAACTCATTGAAAAGGTTGTAACTCAGCAAATAACAAATCATATCAATGGCAGTAACTTGGGTGAAATCTATCAATCGGCTTACAAAACCAACACGAGTACTGAAACCGCTCTCTTAAAGGTCAAAAGTGATGTGTTGACTGCCGAAGACAGAGGGGAAGTTGTCCTTCTTGCACTTCTGGATCTGTCTGCGGCATTCGATACCATCGACCACGGTATCATGCTCAAACGTTTACAGGATAGAATTGGTTTGTCTGGAAAGGCATTGCAATGGGTTCATACATAGCTTAAGTGTAGAAGTAGTCGTGTAATTATTGATGGTTGTGTTTCTAACTCAAGCCCTCTTGTATTTGGTGTTCCACAAGGTTCTGTGATTGGCCCAATGAAGTTTGTTATTTATACCTTGCCAGTGGGGGACATAATTCGTAAAATAATGTCTCATTTCATACATATGCTGATGACACACAATTGTATGTTTCATTTTGTCCTAACATCCCTGGTGCTGCTGAGAAGGCGTTGAAAAAACTTGAAGTCTGTATCCATGAACTTCAAAACTGGATGAATTCAAATAAACTCAAATTGAACAGTGATAAAACAGAATTGTTCATTGCTGGATCCCATTATCGCCTTCAAAAGCTCCCAAATCTTGAACTCAAAATTTGTCAAAGCATCATAAAACCATCTCCATATGTTCGTAACCTCGGGGTCATTTTTGACAGTCACATGTCTATGACAAAACAAGTGAACTCCATTGTTTCCTCTGTCAACCTCCAGCTTCGCAACATCAGAAGAATACAGCATCATTTGGATACGGACACTATGTCGTCCGGGCCCTTATACTTTCGCGCCTGGACTACGGTAACAGTCTTCTCTATGGACTCAAGTCTCAAGATCTCCACCGCCTTCAATCCCTTCAACATAAAGCAGCCAAGCTAATTTTCTCTGTTCCTAGACGCAGTGATCCAAGACCTCTCATGAACAATCTTCATTGGCTTCCGGTTAGAAGCCGCATCCAATTCAAACTCTGTCTTCTTATTATAAGTGTCTGACTAACTCTGCTCCACAATACCTCATCGATTCAATTAGTCTTAAGCCAACATCGTCCAGTAGCCCTGTTACAAGATCTGCCCTGGACAGAACTCTCCTTAACATCCCCATGTGTAAGTTAACCTCTGGTGATAAGTCATTCACAGCTGCTGGACCGTCCATCTGGAAAAGCTTGCCGCGGAATATACGGGAAGCTTCATCCCTCACACAATTTAAAAAGATGCTGAAAACTCACTTGTTTAATTCAGAGTATATTTCATTTTGTCTTTGCATTGACTTTTCCTAGTACCCCCACCACCCACTGGCTGGTTATTAGTCATGTTTGGTAGTGTAGTTGCTCTTTTTGTACATTTTATTCTGTTGTGCGTTTAGATCAATTTTTGGATAAGCGCCTTAAATCACCTTATGTATGTATGTATGTATGTAAAAAACTTGAGAGGCGCCTCCAGAACAGCAGGGAAAGGATTAAGGGAAGTAGTCCAATTTTAGTTGCAGGAGTAAACCGAAGTTCTAGGAGAAAACCTGTGAGGACGGATATGGACCGGCAATCAAATTCAGGGACGACAGTGGCTCAACATGCTCAACTGCTAAACGAACCTGGGTCGCATTGTCGATAATTGCACGAATCCACCACTACAACATTCCACTCTCGCAGAGCAGGATTTAATACAGGATACGTCAATCTTGGTGTCAGTTTGTTGTTAGCCAACTACTCTCTGATATCACGAATACAATCATTCACTTTTGACAACACAACTGAGCGGTTTCAGGGCTTGAGTGGCTTTATACAACATATAATTAAGTATCATCTGCGTAGCAAATACTGCAGAGGTTTTTTTTTTGACGATGTCTTTTATAGGAGCAATCGAAAGTACGATCATTTCATGATCCACGTCATTGGGTCTGATGTTTTATTCACCCCAATTATAACATACTGCTGTCTATTGCCAAGATAAGGAGCGAGCAATTTGTGAACACTGCCAGTCACTCCATAGCTGTCTTTTAACCTACGCAGAAGAATATCATGATCCACATTGTCAATTGCTGCTGACATATCAAGCAACACTAATACGGTTTCTTTATGCCCATCCACAAGTAAATCGTTGTTCACTCGGACCAGTGTTGTTTCAACAATGTGAAAGCAGCAACATGCCGACTGATTCCTGGTGAACAATTGTCTCTCATGTACGTTTGAATTTGAGCAATGGCAGAGCACTCGATGATCTTGCCCACCAAAGAATGTTTTTTATACAGGGAGGAAATTCTTCATATCATCCACAGTGAGGTTTGGCTTCTCAGCAAAGATGTAAAAAGTGTCTGCCTAAGACAGTCAGGGAAAATACCGTCCTAAGAAATGAGTTAACAATCGTAGTGATAATATTAACAATTCAGGTAGGATTTCCTTAGTGCAAGATGTCGGAAGTAGATCCAAAGGGCATGGCTTCACACTAGAATGCTTTAATAATGATAATAAAGCTTATAGTGATAATCACAGATTTAATATGTCGTCTTAAATACACTTGATCACTAAATAAAGGATTTAGTGTAAACAGAATATTTAATTGCTGTTATCTAATCGAGTATAAATTGTTATGCAAGTAACCTGTGACAATTAAACGTTGGTTGCACTCAGAATCATATCTGCCATGTGTGATTGAGCGTTTCTTTAGTTACAAGCGTTGAAAAATGGTAAAGTGGATCTTGCAGTTCAATTGATCATGGAGTGGCGTATCGAGGCAGTCGATCCCGAGGGAGCAAAATTCCTCAGTCGTCCTTCAGTCGAGTATAAAATATGTATACTGTATGAAAAATGTTAGCCAGTGCACCGAATACTCCACTATCTAATCGCTTCTGTATAGCGTTGTTTCGTACGATTTCCATTCACAAGTGGGTTGTTCGTTTGTTTTTTTGTTTGTTTATCGGTTTATTTGTTTGTTTGTTTGTTTGGTCTTTCGGTCGGTCGTTCTTTCGTTGCGGGTTTCGTTGGTTCGTTTTGGGGAATTTGCTTTTTCAACAATGTCTCACAGGGGCCCTGCCATGGATTGTTTATTATCATTTTTCACGTCACTACAAACTTTCCATATCGAAGCAAACTATCGAATCGCGTTTACCTTGAATTCTTTTCGCAGCGAACTTATGATGGCGCTATTACATGGTTCTAACAGTGACGTAAATAAATAATCCGGATCGCTTCCCAGGCCATCCTTTCTTATTTTCGTCCAAATAACACACTGTACAGTCAGTGCGTGTACTTCCACAAAGTTTAAGAGGATGGTTTACGTTTCAAAATGTCGAGGTTTTGGTGACAGTTTTCAATTCAGAAAAATTTACTTAATTTTGCTCAAATTTCTGAAGAGGTAATTTAATAATGAGTATCTGAATTTCCTCTGAACAAACTCTCTCGGTGAAACTGTTCATGTCAGAGGAATATCGGAAAATGAGGAAATGAGATCGTACCGAGCATGCAAAACCAATATTTTCATATTTTCAGATTTAAAAGAAAACCTTCATTTTTACCCGTTTACCAAACTTACATCCTCCCCCCAAGTTCTGCATGTTCAACCACCCTTCCCAGTTGGTAACTTTTGACTTTCAATGTTCATCTTGATCCTTTTCAGGAAGATTTACAACAAAATTCAATTCTATTGCAATCAGGTATCGGGTCAGATTCTGTAGAAATCGCCAGAACCAGGACGGGTAAAGTCTGTGGCTGAAAGTTTAGGGTCCTTGTTTGAGATTCTTGGTCAACAGTTGAAAATGCGTATAACCCATGATAGGCTCGAGTCCAAGTCACCTTTTTGCATTGCTCAAAGCACCCCAAAGCACACGACCACCTAATTAGCATACAACAAAACACTTCAATACACACACACGCCACATTAATATTGTAAATACAAAAGCCAACATGCCAGCTCTCTACAGGTGCACTGAAAAAGAAAGGGCTATGTCAGCGATTTCATCCTTGGTCGTGGCTGATAATAAACATGTGGAAGGAGTGGCTTACAAACAACAATAACAAAAATGCGATCAATACTAGGGCTCCGTAACAAGGAAATGCCGCACAAAAAAACGTTAGAATAGCGTGCAGTCCCTATGCTAAGTTACCTGGAGATACTAAACCTAACCATGTTGCCCAATAAAATAAACATTTTCCTGGACAAGTTCTTTCAGGGTTTCAATTTAGATCTATCATTGTTTGAGTCATTACTATCTAAAATATTTAATTTAGATGATGCGGGGGTTATACGTAATTCCAAACTTTTAGGTGCGAAACAAGCATTACATGTATGTGTGCGATTCACGCAAAACGGTCTTTAGTTAGTATCTGATTTTTGAACCATTTCAAACGAGCGTGTATAATTTTTACTTTGTATACGCTTGCCTAAATATCACTGAAAATGTATACATCTAAGCACCAACGTTTGCTCTCCTATTGTGAATGTCGTCAAAACGTAGCTTTTGCAATAGTCAATTGAATAAATTGGAATTAAAGAAATGCCAAATTAAGTATGACGGATAAAAGATCTTTTACTTGATCGCATATTACATCAAGACTTGGGGAAACAGGTGTGTGCGTACTATTACCACACCTCTATATCTATGTACTAAATCACCTTTGGTACAAATTACACTTGGTTTAGCATTTATCGACTGGGTGAATAAGTCCGTGAAAAGTGACTTTAGTTTAACTGTCTATACGTTCTCTATCGGTCTATAAGCTTGGTGGAGATGTAGGATTGGAATAGCATTTTAACTTTTTTTCTGTAGGATATTTGGGACTTTTCGAACGTTCATCAAAAAAAAATTCATCCCTTGGGTTCAGCACGGTTTCAAGTTAAAAGCAAATGTCATTTCACTTTACACCAACCACCATCCAGGACTGGAGGTCTAAAATCTTTTAAGATGCCTTGAAATTTGGAAAAACTGATTATTTCTTCTTTCGATCCATTTACAGTGGATGGTATAAACGAATCTGGCGGGTTACAAAAGAATGCTATAGTGATCTTAATATACAAGGGGCATAACAGACGGGACATAACAACAACAGCGTGGGAAAAAAATTGTACTAAGATATGCCAAGAAAAACAATAAAAACGGGAGAAAATTTTTTAAGCAGCATAGATAAAATGGCCGAACTTGAAGCTAGATCACGAGAACTTGTTTTTCTTTGTGTATTAGATAAACAACATTGAGGACAGTATGGACCTGAACATTTAGAGAAAGATGTTATCAGGTCAAGCAAGATATTGAAAACAGGGTTTTAAACAAGATACAAATCTCCAATTTATTTCCATCTCAAACAACCTAAACATCTGCTAAAGGTCACTTTCTTGTAATGTGGCAAGCTCGAGCAACTAACAAAACAGTGGTAAACTCGTCTGCCCCAATCGTAAGGTACAGACACTTGGTCAACAAAATATCCACTTTAGTAAATAACGTAAAAAAAATGCACATTACAAGGAATTAAAATTAATATTTTCGAAAAAGTCAATTTTTCGTTAACTTAAACAATTGGCAAATATACCAAAAACATCTGAAAAGCAAATGTAAAGTGTATGTCCTGATCTAGTAATACCTAAGTCCGTAATAAACGTTGGTCTTTTATAACATATCCAGTTTACCCATTAAAGAAACACCAAAAAAGGCCTAAAAGTCTAGTTGCAAACTTTTCCCGACAAGTTTGGTTTCAAAAGAAAAAAGTGGTCTATTCCAAGATAAAGTTAAGAGCACGTACCAAATTGAGCAAGTGTTATTACTTTCTACCTTAAAAATAATGGCTAGAGTAACGTAACCACAAAAATACTACTACAATTATTGATCATAAACATAATTAACGGGTCATTTCGTAATCCACAGCCTCAAAATTGTTGAGAATTTTATATCATTCTGATCCGTTTTTGGCCTAAGTATAGTATAGTGGATTTATAAATGGACTAGCAGATTCGATCTACTTGGAAGAAATTGTGGTTTTGAATTCGTGTTGTACTGTTTGTAAACGGACAGAAAATACAACACGGTTGTCTATGGGCACCGTGATATGAACATTTGCTCATAACATTAAAAATGCATTATCAGATCAGGCAGACCTTTTCTTGCTAATGAACCATAAAAAACAAAGGTGTTAAGATCACGAAATGCACCTTTAAGATCAACTTCTGTGTATGTTGACGACCACGAAAGTGTGTGTGTGTTGACTTGATAGTGTTGAGTCAATGGGGCATTCACATAATTTTCATTCAAAAGAAAGGTCTTGCAAAGTCTGTTAAATAATCAAACGGCCAACGTGATTTTGGCTCCCAGTTATTGCATTTATACTGTTGTGACAAATTAAATTTAGAAAAAATGGAACTTGGAATTGTCCGACTTGTTTTCCTAGCTGAACGTCCACCTGTTAAAACATATTTTGATACAACGTGTTGTCCAGTGTGAAAAGCATAACACTAATGAGTTGTGAGTTCGAGCCCCGCCGTGACCAATGTGTTGTATCTTTGGGCAAGACACTTTATCTCGCTTGTCTCACTTCACTCAAGTGTAAATGGGGAGCTGTTAGGGAAAGTGATACTATACTGTGCGCCGTTGGCTGGCGAATTTTCAAGATCCTAGTAAAATGGGGAATAAAAAGCCAAAGAGTTTTGAGACTAATGTATAAGCGCTATATAATATATGCATTTATTTAGTTTTTTAAAGATAATTGGTAGCGAGACAACTCAAAAAGTCAATGTTGTTTATAATAAAGAAACATTGAAATATGGGACTTTTTGCAAGGTCGAACATTCACTTTTTAGGTTAAATCAGCATTTAATTCAGGAAAGAATAATGAATTGCAACATAGTATTATTTCACTTGAGAGATTCCCGTATGAATTTTCTTGTAGCAAACTGTACAATAAATGTTTCTTCACATTTATTTGATAGCTAAATGAGCATTAATAGTTGTATACGCATTGCGTTTCCGATATGTTCCGCTTACTTGTTTGCAGTATTTTAGGTACGGGCAATTGGGAAAGTATTTCTCAAAGTAGAGCACGATTTAGCTGAATTTGTTTTCATTATTGATTGTCAAGGCGTGTAGAACCTTTTAATGTTCAGTATTTGGACATCATTATTGTACAATCTCCTTGGTGGCTAGGATTTCCCAATTGATATAAACCATTATTAAATGATTGTTCTGTGTTTACGTTACACTGTAAGCTTATGTACAAAATAACCATGCAAGCCTTACCGCTGATGTTTCGCCAAAAGGTAGAGCGTTAGGGGTTCCGCACGTCGGAGATTGAGGCCCGAAATCATGCTCCAGGACCTTGACCAGTCTTATTATCTCATAATGCAGCTATTTCAATATTTTTCCTACTTCAATCCCAACTCGATGTTTTTATGCTTCCAATCTCCAACTCTAAAATACAAAAAATCTAAACTAAATTTTGGTCCTGGATGGGATTGGAACCACGACCTTTAGATAACGTACAAGACGAGCGCCCACACACACGCCATGCAATCCGAGCCGGCAGAAGTCGTTCTTTTGTAATACTTTAATATAAACATTAACGGAATAAAGCGCACACATATAATGAATAGCGCTCCTATGAGACGAGTTGAAATATATGCTCCTGGAGCATGATTTCGGGCCAAAATCTCCAAGAATCAGGGGTTTCCGGGGTAAGGTAGCATGGCGTGCCGCCCACAGGACCCCCATTTCAGGCTCTTTTTTGGTTTCAGAGCCCCTCTTCAGTTTTAATCAAACTCATTTGGGCTATCAAGTTGTCAGTATAAAATGTCCAAGCACGTTATTTTAAAAGGATTTTATCATTAATATACTGACTGACACCTTGATCTTTAAGTCGTTTTTTTTTTTTGATTTCATGAAGATAAGTGAAATCAGGCACAAAAACAGTTTATATGTACAATTTATAACTGAATAAATAAGTATTAATTTAGAGCAAACTGATAGTAAAATATACGTTCTCAGGAAACTGGAATCTTCATAGGCAGGTGTGTGAATGACAAGTTGATTTTGGTTAGGATAGCTTAAGGGGGCATTTCGTGATCCACAGCCTCGTCCGCCATCTCCCTCAAAATTGAGATTTGAGTTATCTGAACGACTACCCATAACTGTGTGCCTAATCTAACGTCTAAATTTGATCAATTCTATAGTTCAAGCCCGAGCAAATTAAGTGTATTGTGCAAAACAACATAGTCATGACTCCCTGGAATAAACCATCCTGGAAACTTTATACTTGATTACAATCTAGAACAGATTTGCGATGTCTATTTTATTAGCAAATTTACGACTTTTTCAAACCACCTGAATAAATAAAATTACATTTGATTTCTCCCACACCGGAAAAGGAATACTGTTTTCAAGTTTTTAATCCCATGAAAGATGGACAAATTTTACATTGAAGAGAAACACTCTCTCTACTTAACTTTATTTATCCTATCACTTCTCCCATTTAATTTAATTCAATATCATCTTTCCACTAATTCGTACTATCCATTTCCTCAAGCATCTGATTACAATCGGACGAAGAAAATTAACTTCTGAGATACGCTTTATTTTTAAAGGGAATATAAGGCCCAAGTCCCTAAACCATAACCATTTGTAGAAGTTATTTCTTTGAGACAATAAATTGACCCGTGTCTAAAGATTCATTTAGATACATATAGACCCGTTTATCAAAAATAGACTGAACCATGTCGAGGGAAAAGAACCTATTACCCTGAGCTGCATACTCCCATCATGCACGGAAGTCCCCCCCCCCCACACACCACACCATGCTATCTTGGACGCCATCTTGTCAGCAGAAATTAAGACAAATAAAGTGGAAAATATCAATATACCAAGAGGAAGGACCGCTTATAACTCCTTCAATCTAAAACCAAATGCGCGTGTCTTTCTCTAACACTACACTTCACCCAAAATTGTGGCAACCTCACTAACATCATTCTAACTCATATGCTAATTCTTCACAATTTCCCACAACTTGACAACTAAAAGCCATCTTCAGTCACCCGTACCTCACTCTCGGTTTATAGACGACCTAGAAACACACACGAGACCTTTTTTCTCTGTGTAAAGCAAATACACAAGCAAAAACAATCCCAAACTGGCAGGCTGTCGTAAATGCCACAAAAAGTGAGTAGTCTGCCAACATGCGCATCAAAGAAAACAAGGCAGTGTTAAAGGTATAATGACAACAAAGGATATTTACGACAAAATCAAACCAACTTCAATACATCTACATAAATAATGAAGTTCTCTATCCCATACAACATTTTTCAACATTCCAAAATGAAAAGATTTCCCATGTTCACTTCCTGAATACAGTAATATAGAAGCAATTTAGTTTCGTCAACAGCTCTACAAATAATACTCAAAGCGAAAAAACAAGTCTTGCTCTATAGACTGCTATCTTACTATCCACTTCTCGTTGTTATCTATTGTTTTCCCGTGCGTTATCTACTACGAATCAGTTTGAGAATGCTACCGGGGCGTTAATTTTAATAACACTCTATAGCTTGTTATTTTTAATAACATGCACACTCGGAAGTCGGGGTCACAATTAAACACGCGGGTCACGGTAACGGTTCTAGAAATACAATGTCCTGACAATTATATACAGCGGCGCGATCTGTATATAACTGATGGCAAACTTAAGATACAAATTCTATGGGTGTCAAACTATGCAACCTATGTATGTAGAAACATTGAGCGGTATGCTACCTGTAAATAAACTTTAAAAATTGATTGCTCTTTACATCAAACATTTTCTCATAAATGGACATGACACAATTTATTATTTTTACAACAGCACAATATGATATAATTCAGATATTTGATTTTCATACTGTCATTTTAAAATGTGTATGCAGAACTGCAATTCCTTTAGGGTAATTGCAAAAAGACAAAAATTAAAACAAATAACAAAAACCTACTCCATGAACATTAAGATTTGACCAAACACTGGGTTAATATAGAGGGTACCCCCCCCCCCCCCAAAAAAAAAAACAGTACTAAGTCAGCTTCCACCTCTTGGGATCAAGCTTGCAGAAGCTCCCCATCCGATGCCGTCATTCCATTTGAATCAAATGCTGCTTCCACAAATGTCGACATCACACAATACACATAAAGATACGTACATAAATTAGAAATATACTATAAAGGATCACTATTAGATCACTTTGGTCGGGTGGTTTACTGCATAATCTGGCATGCTCTATTCACGTGACAAAAGCGCTATGTTTACTGTTAGCAACCGACACGGCGGGAATATATGAAATTTGCGGGAATACATGAAATTTGCGTACATCTGTTTATCTACATCTGTTAATTATCTGATTATGTCAATATATTAATATTTTGATATTCTCGATCTCGCTTGAAAATGCCAGCTGTGAGGACTGTAAAAAGGAAAATCATCGGTGAAATTACGTCAAGGAGATATTATGCTATGCCCAGAATGCAATGAAGTAAGATTCGGTACGTCATCTAATAAGGCCAACTGCCTTCATAAGGACACATCTACTGAATCTCACAAGACAATCTGTCC
>JAMKCH010021823.1:0-20706 GCA_023653785.1 Ophioderma brevispina | reverse complement strand
CAGACGCGCGCACACATCACCTATTCACCTATACCAAACACAGACATGCACAGATAAAGGCTGTTGGGCCGCACTTTTAATTGAGGGCTAAACAAAGTTGTAGTACGAGGGGTGGGTACGGAAGGTGAAAACTGAGGGCGCTAAACATCATTCAGATGCGAAGGGTAGAAGATAATTATGCCCTGCAGTTTGTGGCAGGAGAGGCGGCATCACTCCCGTTTTAGACCTATTATATAAGGGTTTGATAGATTTTATCTTAAAAGACCGACATGTCAATGAGGATTCTTTACCTGACCTGACCTGACTGATGTATTGCAGAAACCCCTGCTTCCTCCTTCTATTGGAAAGTAGTATGTAGACCATCCTCTGCTTTCACAGTCAGCCACTAGATCTTGGTATTTTTGCATATGCATTGGATAGCTAGGTTCTCCTCCATAGGGACCGTCAGCTCTATGATGATCACTGTCTTTGTTTTGGTAGAAAAGATGGTGATATCTGGTCTCTTAGCTGGCTCAGTAATTTCTAGAGGGAACACTATTGTTTGTGTTCCTCATCCACCAGGAATATGCAGTCATTGGCCTTCTTCAGAATGTTGTTTGGCTCTGTCTTAGGCATTGGTAAGACTGGATTTCGATAGGTTGTACCATCAGCTGTGCGAAAGGCTATCGTAGAGATGAAGTTCAGATTCTCAGTTGCGATGGGTTTTCTTTTCTGATTTGCCTCTACAACGTACGGTGTCAGACCTGTAGAGATTGCTTTCAGTGTTTGGTCATGGCGCCAGTTGTATCTTTCACTTTGTAATGAGTAGCTACAACCATTGAAGATGTGGAACAGTGTACAATGATGACATAATTGGCAGAGTCCAAGATTGGTCTTGCCCCACAGCTTCAGATTGGCAGGGGATGGAAGTTGATCATGAATTGCGTTGATGTGGAAAAACAGCAGCTCTGGCGTCCAGACATACAAAAGTTTCTTCCAAGAGGTGCCGACCTGCATGACAGACTCCCAGTTCAACCACTGCCCTTGTTGCGCACATCCGTAAAGGTAAACCAACTTGTCTTCCTCATCTACACCTTTTATTAGTCCGGTGAGGCATTTCCTTTGTTCTTGATGACTCATGCGTTTGATGAGCTTTTGGTTCTTTTTGTACCCAAGACCGGCTCCACCCGTCTGACCTCATGCCATTTCATTTAGAATTAGATGTCGTTCTTTCTGTTCTAATTCTTTTATACCATTCCATCTGGCTTTCGACTTTCTATTTTCCATGCATTTTCTGTAGAGTGTCTGTGTACTTCCATCTTTAGAGTAGTATATACTTGCATACATTTGACTGACGTGGTTATAGCCTTTTCAGTTGCAGGCCATAGTGTTTCCTGCTCCTGTACAGAGCGCTAGTGGTGGTACATCTGCTTCTCTGCCCATTGCTTCAGGTAGTTGATGCAAGTAGCTTCCAGACTTTCGACGTAGGAAATTGGGAAGTTATAGATGGTGAACTCCCACGTCAGTTTGGGTACAATAGCATTATTGTATATCCATAACTTCATAAGCCCACTCAGTTTTGAATTGGTTGTTTGAAGTATTTCTGTCAACTTTGTGCATACCATGTCTCTGATGTTATTGTCCTTCAGGTCGTTATAGATCAGCTTGGGTTGACTATGGATATAACACTCTGCTGTCCGTCTATTTCTAGGCCGGGGTCGTATGCCACATATTGCGTTTTGTGTCCTTGTCGCTTTTGTTCTGCGTTGGGGACAAACCTCTTCATGGCATGAGACTTTGCTCGGCCTTTTCAGTTGCAGGCCTGCTTGGTTTGGCGTTCATGGTCCATGTTCACTTGAGGAAGTTCTTCACTTTATTTACAAGTTCTTGGTATCCTTCTGGACTCACGAGGGTCAGGTCATCTGTGTATGCTTTGGCAGATGATATGATCAGGGGCGTAACGGTCCGTTATGCTGAAGTTTACCGCTTCTCTAAAAGCCTTTTTAAGGGTGTGGTGCATGAATATACAGTTTGAGTCAATAAAAACCCTACATTCAGGAAAGATTTTTTCTTCAAAAGTAAAACGTTATTTTTGCTTCAATATTTGCTTTGGTTGTTTACAGAGATAAACAGGCTATTAGAAGATTTTTATTTGGTGTCTTTCGGACTTTGGGTTCAGAAACTATGTCAATTTTGCGGAGAGACCTAAACATTCAATTTGGCAGATTTTGGCCATACAATGCGCAGAGACTGACACCGACGTATACCATAACACATTATAGAAAAGAAATTTCACACATGCAATTTCAGATGGTATCGATTTCTTCACGACAAAACATATCAGTTTGAATAAAATGGTCTATTGTGTAACATGATTATAAGCAAAATATCTTCAAAAATTAAATTACCATTGTTCAATCATAAAGAGTCAGTTATTGAAAATCACTCCATATCAATGTCTCAGTTCATGAACATAATGAAACTGCTCAGAGATGTTTGTTTTACATCTCTAAGGTAAATTATTTTGCACAAATACAGTATACTCAGCGTCCATAAATTGCAAGAACTAAAGCGGCTGTTTTTTTCAAGCGGAATACAAAACTTTCTATGGTTTCACTTTTGCTCCCAAGTTTCGTTGTAGGTTAAAACCATGAAATCTTACTGAACCAAAGTAAACTGTGGTCTTACACCAGCTATCTTGAATTTCTTATTTGGGAAATTGAACATTTTACTTAGCATTTTCTTTTGTAATCTCTGGGATATTATTATAATCCTTCAATTACTCTCCCACCTTCTATTGTTTAACAATAATTTGGTGTGAAATGTTTGTAATCACTGCTGAAGACCATGTTACCCTATGTAAGCGATCCATCTTTGTTTGGCTCAAAATCGGCCAAACAGGATTTTCAAGTCTCTCAGCAAAATAGGCGTACCTTCTTCCTCCAAAGTCCAAATGACACCGACTAAACGTTTTCTGAAAGCCTGTTTATCCTTCTTTATAACCATAGCAAATATTTGAGCAAAAACAATTCTTAACTCTTTTAATTATTTTTTATTCTGAATGTAGGGTTTTTTTTTTTACTCACAATGTATGAATAATCACTGGTCAATACTACCGCATTACTACCACTACTATGGTCTTGGCAACGCTGATCCCCCCCCCCCCCCGGTCGGACGCGGGTTAAACTTAAACACAAACAAATGAGACTTGTGTAAAAAAATAATCTGAATTTTATAATATAAACACTGATTTATTGTGATTTCTGTCCAATTTATTTGTTGGTATATCCAAAACACAATTACAATTCAATAATGGTACACTCAACGTTAAGATTTTAAGTTCATTCAGATGTGACAACTTATGTCGCAGATTAAAAGAGTCGTTGCAGTTCAACGATGATTTGTCCTCACAGCGATACTCTGAAAGACCCCTGCAAGATATCCAGGAAAAAAATTCCATGGAAATCTTTTTCAGAAGTGCCTTTTCAGAGCAATTCCTGACATATATTGTCCAGCAGATCAAAACGACGGAGGTTTCCCTCGACGACACTAATACTATAGAGCAGGAGCGGATATCATAGGTCCTAATTTATGGGGGATTCGTTCATGCCCGACTACACTCTAAGGTTGAGACTTTAGGTAGTTTAGTATTGACCCTCTACATCAATGCAAGGTATTAGTGGGGTCAAATTGGTGGTGTCACTTTTCGATAGGGGCCATTAAGTTGTACCATCTATACCTTGGCTGCAGAGTTTTAAATGGTTACAAGTGCAAAAAAGGTCAAAATCAATTTGTCGAGTCACATTGAAAAGTTACTCTGATTATATTTTAATGCTTGCAAATTATCCTGAGGAATGAGGCCTCCCAAACAAGTATAGTGTTTGATTATGTTAAATGTTTACTTACCGAGATAAAGGTCAAAGAAGTTCAATGCCAATTGATTATGTTGCCCCCTGCACCTATTGTCACATAGCATGATACTATGTCATTGCAGATGCTACCAACTATTCCTATTTTGACACTTAGCTATATGAACATTTGGTTTCATTTTTTTACAAAATTGGAGCAACTCTTGATTTTGACCCCTGTACAAATGGAAATCGACCTTTTTTGCACTTTAAGAGCCATTTTAACCCAATAACTCTAAAACCAATTGTTCCTAGCTGGTACACTATAATTTTTGAAATCCTTAAGACTAGACGAAAGAACGGACATATGACATGCTTCATTCAACACTGATTGGAGTAATTTAAAAGTTGACCCGCTGTGTAAACTTAATTGACCCCTTTTTAAAGGTGACACACCATTTGACACACTACGTATCTTGCAATCGATGTAGAGGTTCTACTAACTACCAAAGGTTGTCAAAGGCTGAGATTATGGGACTTAACGATGTGTTTACCAAGCCTTGCTTTTCCCGCTCTAATAATTCTAACAATGATCCTGATACATGTCCTGCTCTAATCTAACCATAATGAGGATCTACAACTAACAAAATGGCAAAGTTCTCTATTAGCTATCTCTGTTTTATGTTTTTTTCTGTGTTCGGATAACATCATGCATAAAAATGGAATCACACACAAATACATCATTATGCATTGCGTCCTCTTGCATTAAAATTGACTCAGAGATTTCGAAATATTATTTTTTTTGGGTAATAATGAAAAATAGTCACTAGAACTAAGATAGTAACCTAAACGAATGCACAATTCCGAAATTGAGATGAATCGGAATTTTTCCGTTTGGATGTCAGCACACCTTATGTGTAGTAATGTACGTCCCCTGTGTATAAATAAATTTCCGGATCCGGAATTTTTAAACAAAAATTGTGATTTTCTATATGAAGGATTCCGATTTAAGCTTAGCAAATTCACACAGTGATTAAGTATATTACACAGTTTATGTACATGGCAAAAAACCCAACATTTGTTTGGAAATTTGGAGGGGGCGCCCTCTCAGGAAATCTCTGAGTCGGTCGGCCTTTAATGACATCATGGGAAACTAACCTATTTGCAAATCTCACTTTTTTTGCAACACACAGCAATGGGAAAAATCCTGAGACTAATTTATATTACTTAGCTCAATCTCTATCTTGTAAAAATCTGGCCTATCTCAATATAGCCCTAGGGGAATTCCATCTTTCCTTCCGATAATAAACGAAGTTCTTTACCCTGAGAAATATTCTCTTAAATCAAAAGAGAAGTAAAATAATCTTTTAATCACAAAATGGAGGATACTATAAATAACAATGAGTGTAAAGCCATTCGTTAAAATAACGGGCTTGGCTTGGACTTTGGTTAACTTAACTCGCGGCGGGCCGCATACGCAACGGCAATTTTATTGTTAATGAACGGCATGATAGCGAAATTGATTATGTTGCATACACTTAGAGTATACATATACATTTTAAACGAAAAATTTTTGGGTTACAACATCCTAAAATGGATTTATAACGAATAATTTGTCGCAATGGTAAATTTATTATATTTAAAGACACTAATTTGTCCTTGTCACAGTCTATTGAACTCCAAATTGGTTGTATTGATTTCTCTGGCCATTAACCTTTGAGCAGCTAGTGTTAAAGATTACTTGCTATGGGTTGATTGGTTAGTGCTTTTTAAAAAAATAAGAAACCAAGTATACGGGGAGTGTTGTAACGTTACGCCATAGACTAAGTATTTTAGCAATTTGGAGTGTAATTGAATAAAATTTCCGAAAGGAACGCGTTGTGAGAAATACGTTTATGACCTCGCCATAGATGCCAGCACAATAAGTTCTCCATATTCATTTTTTTTCACTTTGCCCAATTTATGAAAATCAGCACGATCTCTAACACAATTCCCAATTTAATGAAATCAACACATCTCTAAAACAATTGAGTGTATTTTGGAAGTTTAATAGAATACCGTATTTTAAATGGGTGAACAAGACTAGTCCTTAAAAAGGCAATCTTCTGCATTTTAGTGCACAATGTTAAATGAAACAACAATTGAGTTTTGTATCACTATTTTGTACATAGAATACTATGCAAGGCATGAATCATAATGATCAACCTTTATTGTGAAACAAAAGACATTCAGTTTCATGTTACTTTTTCTGCTACATCTGGTATTATTGAAGTTAGAAAATCACATTGCATGGAACCCAAGCGTCAGTTTACCATACTTCCCTTTAAAAAGGGAACTTCTTATCTATAGTGCAAAGGCCAAATGACTATTGTGTAGTAATACCGTTCATACATTGCTGTACAAAAGTTGTGCCTGTGTAACCACACATGAAATATTCGTCTGTAATGAATAGTTTCCATGCTATCAGTGGTAAAGATATACAAACAAACAATGTAATCTGTACCCTTTGTATTTATAACATGGGAAGTATTATTTTGGATAGAATTGGCTAAATCGAAGTCATTCTAAATACAACCATTTTAATTTGGTCAGCAAATTTGCAACTGACCCAAACCAACCAATTCAGACCAAATCTTTTACATAGCTACCTTTAGGTTTTTAGGACTAGTCTCATTTAGTGCAAACAGTGAATGTCACTATCACTATTGGTGCAAGTAGGGTATATATATCACTGACCATGGCCCTGCATGGAAATATGAGACTCTTGAGGTCAACAGGCAGTACATACAGCACTGAAAAATGTAACAATGGATAGGCTGTATACACACAATAAGAACTGAGAACCACTGCATGAGGGTTTTGTTCAATTCAGGATTAATCTTTTAATAAAATTAAAAAAAAAAGGATCTTGTGTCGACACTCATCATTTTGAGTCAACCTATATAAAATCTGAGACAAAATCGATCCCTATGTTTAATGGGTGTAATGGGCCTAGGGTTGGAGCCGCTCGTCCCTGGATTCTATTTTGAAAATAGTGAGAGCCGTGTGGGAATGTCGGTTTGTGTAACAGATTATCGAAAGATTTCTCATTACACGCATCAAGTGCCATGTATTTGCAAACTGCTTCTGAGCGTGTCTAATAATTTTACAGTTTCAACCCTTTCTTCCGTGACATTAACACTCAAGGGCAAGTCCCTCGATATACTTTTTGGGAGTTTTCGCATAAGTGACCCCTATCTGACACGACAGCTTTTCAAAATCGTGTAGAGGGTTAGGGTATATAGGTAATAATAGGATCCTTTAGGATAAAAAAAATCATGTAAATCCTCATAATTCTCAGGACTCACAACAGCACCAACCGTAGATCCAGTATGTATCCACTCTTTTTAATCTTCTTCTTTCACAACTAATTCTGAGGTCGTGATTTTTCAACATCGGTTTATATTTTGGAAACATTATGCAAACTTCCATTGCTAACCCTTTAACTGTGATAACCCAACTGAACCCCAAGTATGCTGGAGGTATCAAAAATTAGCTCGAATCGAGATATTGCTTCTGTCTCTTCCTTATCGGAAGATAAGAACCTTTATTCCCGACCGAATACACTGCTCGCGCTATAAGTCTCTTTTCTTTGGAGTTACAATTTCTAGTGACTTAAAATTCAAGCATGTTTCTCTACATGATTACCATCCTGTGAAAGATCTTGCCTCAATTGCACCATATCCATATCCTATCCAGGAGACGGTCACTCTGAAGTAGAGGTTCCGCATTCTCCACAGACCCTGTCCTTGCTATTCTTGGCCAAGTGGGACCATGTTGTCGGTTGAGATCATCTCTCCACCTTGTCCTTTGGACGTCCTGGATTTCTAGTCCATTCTCTGGGGGTCCCTCTGTCACGACGGATGGTCATCGTTCTATCACACCTCACCGGTCTGCCAAATGTGTCCGGGGCCCACCTATGTTCTGATTATTTGATCAATTATGTCCCTTAGCCCCACTTTGTTGTCAGACCAGGTGTTATGCTTCTATCTCGAAGGTGATGCCAACATCATTCGTTTCTGTTTTTCGTTGTGCAACACAAAACGTCTCCATCAGCACTGCTCTTGCTTCATTTCTCACTGCCATATGTCATAACTGGTAGGATGTATCAGTCAGGAACCCCTTCCTGCTCATCTCCCATATTGTTTTGCTGTTTTTCATGATGTTATTTACTCTGCCAAAGGGCGTTCAACCAGGACCAATTCTCTTGTAGATCTCAATATAATAGATGACCCTTGGCCCGCCTTTGCATCATTCGCATAACTCGTGCCATTTCCATCACTATCCATGGATGTGAAATGTGAAAAATACCAGACCCGGTGTATAGACACTAAAGGAGGGGGTCATTAGTTTACGCCAGGGGGAATGTAATGATTTGAGGGGGAACCCGAAAAAAATTTGAAAGAGAGAGAGAGGGGGAATGTGACATTTTTTCATCCACGATAGAGAGGGGAAGCATGAACTTTTAAAATCGGGAAATCAGCCATGATTCAATGGGGGAGTGGTAAATTTTTTGAACGGGAAGCGAGGGGGGAACGCGAATTTTTTCCGAAAAAAAAAGTGAAATCCTCCATTTCCCCCTGGCATAATAATGACCGCTCCCTAAGTGTCCATTGTACAAATCTTTACAATTGTAAGATTCAGAGCTGGAATGTGTGCGGCTACCTGTAGCCACACACTGAAGGTGATGAGTCACTTGAGGCTGTCCAACGCCTAAGACTGCGAGGTTTGTTTGTGGTGAATTTGATAGACGGTGCGGGTGGTGCTGAAAAGCTGAACTAATCAGTTATGGTTACCAGAAGGGGTATGGCTCGGTGCACGATGTTTTTAACAATATCATATGTGTTTAGACAACTGCTGACAAGATCAGATTTCCGTTCCTTCAAACATCAAGATGCAATCCAAACCATTTGGAAGATAAGTTAACTGTTCAGTTTACGATCTTGGCATATCGAAACACCTACACTGTTTAAAATGGGGTCTTAAAAAACGGTCGTTTTAACCGTAATCGGGACTCAAAACTTCAATCCCGTGTGTATAAAGGACTCAAAACGTGCACAAATCACTGTAACAACACACATCGTTTGAACGTTTCTAGTCCCAGCTGCCAATTAAAACGCCGTTTCATTTTTAATAACCATTTTTAACAGTGTAATACTCTTCTTTATCCGGACAATGCTCATTTGGAAGATTTTTGAACACATGCTGCCTTGGATGCCGTGACAAACATCATCCACCAGGGCCTCCAGACAGTGGCTCTGGTGGTAGTTCGTTTATGCAACCCATTGTCACTCACCACGTCATCTAAACCGTTAAGATTACTGGTTTAAAATTTCGATATTCCTGCCATTGCACATCAGCACATTTGTGATCACAGATAAAGTAGGGTTAGAAATGAGAATCCATTCTCCCATCAAAAGTTTTTACAACAATTTTTTAGGGAGTGGGAATTGTTTATTAAGTTAACGGGTTTTTGGTTTATACAGGGGGTCCAAAATATGAATGGGCCAAAATTTTGTCACCTTTTCAAGGATTCAGAAGGTTAGGTTTTCCCCCTAGCTGCAGGTTTGTAGGTTCAATAGTTAATGTGTTCAAATACTTCACTTTAACTGATAATCCGCTAGACTCAAAAGCAATTACTATAAAGTACCTAGAGGATTTCTCAATAATACATCAGAGCTCTAAAAAAGGCTATGTGTGAAATGAATTGGAATAATCTACTTACAATTGGGGGATGTTAATAATCTTACAATAACTTTATTGAAAGGTTTAACCTCTTACTGGACAAACAACAACAACCACTACTAAGAAAACAATAAATCTAGTCTAAACGCAAAAAATCAACCATGGATACCAAAGAGTTAATTAAACTAATTAATACAAAGTAGGATGTATACAATACATAAAGAACAGAACTGTACAAAAGAGAACTAAATTAAGACAACTAAATCACAAGTCAATAAGCTTCTAAGCTGCTACAAAGCCACTATTTGTAAATCAATAATTAAAGAGAAGAATAATATTACAAACAACCTTGAAAATACTAAAAAACATAATTAATAAAAACCAAACTAGATCTTGTAATAATGAATTTAACCCAAATGATCAAATTATACGTGAATCCTAAGACAAATTACCAGAATATTTAACGACTTCTTCATAAACATAGGGATAGGCCCAATCAGGTTAAACAAATACCTAATACTAATACTATTTTTCCACTTATCTTCTTCCTAACAACTAGGTCCAATGTTTCTTTTACTCCAATTACTGCGGATGAGTAAATTTAAAGTTATCAATATTTAAATCCTAAAAAAAGTCCCGGTCATGAATGGCATTCCTGCCATATTATTAAAAATTACAAAACTTGCTTGTGATGAATTAAAGCAATATTAGCACAATTTTTGAAGGGCGCCCCCAATTTTTCAAAATTTGGAGATTTTTAACACGGTTGCATTGGTACCTGGCCAGTAAACATACTGTGAAGGTTAAGCTCGAAAAGTCTATGTGTCACAAACGAAGGATTTTGTACTAGAATACTTATTATCGGGGATCCCCGATCATAATTGCAACGGCTGCTGGAAAACGGCATTCCAATGGAAAAGCCGGGAATAGCGCCATGTACGTTGTCTACGCTCATCCATCAATTAGTTGTTTTAGTAGTTCGGGCAAGTCAAGTTAGAGGTTTATTTTCGCGAGGTGGCACTATTCATCATGGATGGACATAAACTAGCATTTTCAGCTCTGCCGTTAAGTCCAATCGGGATACCCATTCTAATTACAAAATCGCATATTGTTTTGTGATAAATAACGCATTTTTTTTTTTAAAAATGGAGAATTTTGCAATTTGTAGTTTCCTAGACAACTTACCAACGTAACTGTGCAAAAATATCAAATTTTGAAATGGGGGCGCTCTTCAAAAATTAATATCAAAAAACATTAAAAAAAAAAAAATATCATATACAACATGTCACTAACAACAGGTAGAGTTCCCGATCAACTTCAAATCGCCCGAGTACTCCTATTCATAAAAAAGAGATAAAGATAATTCAACAAATTACAGGCCCATTTCGGTTCTTCCTTTCCTGGGTTTTCAAAAATTTTAGAACGTCTTGTTTTTAATAGATGCATTTTAGTCTCAGACTCAAGCTTCATTGATCCAATATCACCTTGTTTGTATTAGATATATATGTTTTTTCAACGGTTCTAGACCAGTTTTTTATGCTGAATGTTATTCCGATGCCGATGGATGCCAGACGAACCACCTTGAGCATTTTTGTAAAAACGCAAAAATTAAAATGGGGCCACCAAAACACAAACATTCATCCTTTGTTCACAGTCAAAAGTTGTGATTTTTCATCTGTCCTTGTTTAGAAAAACATTCATTGTGACAATTAACATACTGTAACCACGTGTAATCAATGAATTCAAATTCCGCCAATACAATAAAGTGTCTTGAATGTAATCTATTTTTGACTGTCAGGTTGGTAATTTGGTATCCGATCCTGGTCTTTTGGCAGTCACGAAATTAATTAAAATCATAAAAGACATATGTTTAAAAAATTTGATATAAATTCCGTCATAGAGGAATCCAAAGATGGCTTCTAACTGACTTACTCTAAGATGGCTTATAATCATAAGCTGTGTCTAACCTAGCACTGCATGTTCGTGTATATCCCTGTAAGTCAAACAAATCAATGTACAACAAAGCATTAGGTAATCAGAGGAATCGATACAATGTCAGATGCCATCCAAAATGGGATCCAAGAATGGCTGGAAACTGGCACTTCAAAAGCGGCGAAAATCCGATACTACTAGTCTGAGAGTTTGTTTTCTTTGTTTTTGGTAGGTATTACGGCGTCCATTGTCATCCATTTTGGGATATTTTGATGAATAACGACCCAAATACACTTAAGATAGCCTACTGGGGATTTTTTTGAAGTGGACAATCCAACTAAAAACACAAATATACATCTTTAGGACCTAAAGCGTGAATGAATTACTGACCTTACTGATTTCCTTTTGCAGCCATATTGACGACGATCTAGGATGCCATCTTCCAGATATTAATCACTTGATATGTATGAATTTAAATTGCGCTGAATGCATTATAGTGATATACACAAACTTGCAGCTCTTGCATTTAAGTAATAATTTTGCCATTTGGAGCCATTTTGAATATTTATGATTTGATGTGATTATCAATTGTTGAAAGCTATTCATAATTGTTTTCAAATTAATATTTGGTGTGCCTAAAGCATTAGTATGTTATATCATGATTAACCATTCGTACGGCAAAAGTAGATCATATCAGATGCTTTGCTGTATTGGCGGCCATATTGCATTAGGTGGTTGATGAATCAAATTTTAATTGATCACAATGGGTTTGTTTGACTGGACAGGCAAACAAAATGACAATTTGAGTAATTACATATGAGTTTTTAGTGTTTGGTGGCCATTTTGGAATTTTGCGTTTCTTCGAAATATGCTCAGGTTTTTCGTCTTTGGCATCCATCGGATCAGATTCAACAGGAAAAACTGGTCTAGAAAACATTGAAAAAAATTTAATATATATGACAAGGCCACATGGTCTGTAGCCTGGACTATGTCATCATTGACAAACACAACATACTCTTTGAAGACACCAATTGGTTACCTCCCAAAACACTTACGAGCATGGCAATAACCAAGCTCGTGCACAAAATTACCTCAAGCTTCAAATAATAATCAAACAAACCTGCTGGGGATTTGGCGACCTTTCTAAGGCATTTGATACCATAAATCATGACATCCTTTTAGCTTAAAATTGCATCACTATGCTTCAGAGGTATTCTTGAGACGAGGTTCAAAAATACCTCACAAACAGAACACAGTTTTGTTGATTACAACAGTCACAAATCTATTCAAAAATTATATTGAACTGGAATGCCCCAGGGCTCTATTTAGGACCCGTGGGTTTATTAATTTTGTCAATGATATTCCAAATGCTGCCCATGAATTATCTTTGAATTGTATGCAGATGATACCAGGGGTATTACAGCCAATCATGATGATACTAATAATTAAATACAATCATGAAAATGTATTAGTAAAATGAACACTGGTTCAAGTCAAATAAACTTTCATAAATCTTATAAGACTAACTATATGCTTTTCGGCCATACACCAGTTTAAAAACAAATAAAGTGTAATATTTAAATTCTGTGCAAGCTTTCCATCGATGATACTAAAATAAACTCAGTCCAATGCTTTCAAATTTGTAGGTATCACTATCGACCAAAACCTTACTTGGAATAACCATATTGAGGAGTTAGGAAAGAAATGTTAGCAGTATTGGAATTTCATATAAAGTAAAAACACATCTACCTGAAACTTGCACTTCTTGGGTCTCCTATAAACACACTGTTTCTCTCAACTTACATATGGATCACTGCATGGGCAAGTTATGCAATGCTGTGTGAAATGGAGAAGAAACGGAACATTCTGCAAAAGAGTGCGTTGAGAGCATGGAGCAATATTGATTACAGAAGTGCATCTATCCCTTTGTTTGTTAATATAATCCAAACTAAGTAAATAATGGATTGTGTAAACTTAATATAGGAACATCATGTACAAAACACAGCAACAAAAATTTTGCCCTCCACATTGACAAATGTTTGTAAATAAACTGATAATAAATCACACTTACTCTACAAGACATGACATAGACTTTCATACCTAAAATTAATTTGACTTGTGTGGTAAATTATATCTTACTTTGGGGCAAAATAATGGACAAACATTCCACCTAATGTAAAAAGCTCAAAAAATCTTCATTCTTTTTAACACTAATGATAACAAGTCATCATTTTAACTACAAATTTTATAATTGTAACAGAGTCTGGGACCTGACAGGCCATTTTCCGGCTTACTTTCCAGTACTCTTCCACATCATAATATTCCATGTATATAATTATTATATCATGTATGTAATATTTTTGTACCTATGTATGATTGTGGATAGAAATAAATATGTTATGTTATGTGTAAACAATAAGTTCAAGGTCACAATGGGGGTAAAATTTCAGCTATATAAGTTCGTCATTAAAAATGGTGTCAAATTGTTCGTCCAATGGTACAGGAGCCGAAAATATACTGGTTGCACCGTTTATGGTAAACTTTTAAGGCAAACGCTATTCGCCGGACTAGTCTGGCGAATAATACCGCAAAGTCTATTCCCCTGACGGTTGATCATTTCAATTCTCCCAACTTTATCGTGCATAAATTATATTTCAAGTCAATTCTCCATACTTCCAACTAATCGCCGGACGGGATCTGGGTGATCTCACCGGACTTGTCTGGCGAATAATATGCCAAAGTCTATTCTCCGGACGATGAAATTTACGGGAACAAGCCAATAATTGTCGCGTATTTAACTCTGTACTGGGAAGTGCTCTGTAAATGACACATTAATGTCATTAATGTGCCGTCTGGTGAAACACTATTCAGCTGATGACGATCAACTTGGGCATGGTAATTCGGAGGGTGGGGGGGGGCATGAAAAGGCCTTATGAGAGTAGGTCTAGGCTGTGGTCTAGGCCCTACTTTACACGCATGCACTTGCAAAAGTTGCAAAAGGTGAGGTCATCCAGCCATATTGGTCGGGGGTGGTGCAAGAAATTCCACCATGGAAGAAATTCCCTTCCCTTCCCCCATTTCCCACTTCTCTGCTCACCAACTCACACCTTAGCGAACCAGCTGCTCACCAACTACCGAATACGAACGAAGAATTCCGATTTTTACCGATTCCGATCGACTTTGCGAAATAGCGCCCGCATAAGTTTGTCCGGTAAATAGATTTCACAACAGTAATTCGCCAAACAAGTCCGGCGAATAGTCACTTCCAACTTTTAAAATATTATTTTTGGACAATTTCACAGCATATTAACACCAAAATTGTTTCTTTTGCAATTTGTGTTGGGTCAATCATAAACTTATTGGACTATAACTTGCTGCTGAAGATCTGATTAAGCTTATTATAATTATGCTACTATAGCTAGTCTTTTTCTATAGTTGTGTATCGTATACATGGTTTAGATGGCGAGATATTTACATTTTTGCCAACTGTTGTTGCCACCTGTTTGCCAGTGTTGGCTTTCACTTCATTTAGGCGACGGTTGAATATACTTTGTCTGTAGTCTTTTTGATTCATTTCATTTTGTGTTCGCATTTTGATATCCAGCTGCATATTGGAGATCGCCTTCTAGGTAAATATTGCCTTTCATTGTGAAGTTATGATCTTGTAGATACCTTGGTATGTAAATCATCTCCTGTTTGATTTTAGGGCATAGTTGTGGTCTTGAAGTTAAAGGTGGTTGTGTTGAGATTTGTCATCACGAGCCTTGTGGGATGTCGATGTTGGTATCGATGATGGCTCCAGTTTAACTTCCTATTTTTAATACTTGAAGTTGGGCGTCACGTATAGGACTTTCATTAGATGATTTATCCTTGTTCACAATTTTGGATTAAGGTTTGAAAGAATTTTCCACTGTCTGCGGTATCGAAGGCTTTATTCATTTCTAACTTTCGATATAATTTCATTCACAGTTTTATATATATAGAGTAGCTTTCTCGACTAGGCTGTATAAATATTTGAAGGTAAACACGTGTTCAGTCCTATGGGCTGTCTGGGAATTTGGTATTCTCGAGTTCTCGAGTGGAGTTAATATATTCGCGATTTCATACATAATACTAACACTGACGATTTTCTCGGAGTAGATAGAAATATTGGTCTCAGATGTCCTTGGTGGTTTCCGGATTTCGGGATTGTTTTCGCTGGATTTCTTGTAGAATTCCCCCCTTTCTGCTTATTTGGTGAAATACTACTTATTGAAAAGGGAAATATTAAGCTCTATTAAACATAATTACTATATATCCTAAATCTGATCTTGTTGTTTTCGCCAGGTGGTTAGAAAGTTACCTATTTGAGCTGTGTGTACCATTTGAACCGAGCATTTACAATGCCCAACAAATAAAGGTCGACCCTTATCATCACTGATTTCCTTTCCGACATTTTTCCATCGAAGGATGGTTAGAAAATTGGAGTAGAAAAAAGCCACAACATTGCAAGTTACTCTAGCATATGTGCATGCACGCAAATGATTGGCAGAATTTCACAGTCATGCACAGAGATGTTGGTTATCTCATGTAGTAGTGCAAGTCCTCTGGCTCCCATTATTTTAGGAATTCAGGACATGGGTATATGCCTACTAGGAAATTCATTTAGGGGCATTTCCTAAGCCATAGACAAAATGTTTGATTGGATGACAGTCCCACCCATCACAATGGATAACTTCCCATTCATGACATGTAATGGCTGATCTGACCCATGGTCTTGAGAGTACCATTATGTGTACAATGCCCAGATAACACAAGCGGTGATTTAAAAAATAAAACCTGTTCCTGTAAGTTGAAGTTGTAATCTCGGTGTAATGGGTATTTTGATTGAAAAACTACCCACAATGTTCAACAACATCGGGAACAGACATACAAGGCTATGGAATCCTTGGCCTATGACAACTTAGTTGACTTACTCTTTTACCAAGAAATAACTCAGCTCAAATTAAACAAAATGAAATAGTAACACTTTCACAAGAAATTTTTGTGAAGGAGATGATGAACAGGTAAGGCTTATTTCTTTTGAATTGGAGCAAATTGGCCAAGTACAGTGTGAAAGTAATGCTGGCGTTTCTAAACCCAGGTGTATTCGGTGACAGGGACTAGCAAACGGAAAATAGGGGTCTATGGTTGATGTTGAAGCACGAGTATGGTTGAATGTCTGACATACTGTGGTTATATAATATCTCTAATAATGATAGAGGTTTCCCTTATCTCAATTATTTACACATATTATTACTAACGGTCTCGTCTAAGCCGATGGTTGGTCTTTTTAAAAGACTCTTCTTGTTGATTATGTGCAGGTATCGAATGTTCGTTGGTTGCCGTTGAAATCGAACCAGAGGTTTAAATTGATGAGGATAATAAGAGAAGGGTGATACTAAAACATCTCAAATGTGGCAGTGAAATCTACTGCCGTTTGAAAAACAGACTTTCCAAGTAAGGCAATTTAACCTATTCCATCTTCAATGTCCGACATGAGCCAGTGTGGAATGTTCAGAAATTTGATTCCTATGTTTATTGCCGGGTGGCGGGGGGGGGCAAACCTGGCCACTGGAAAGGGTACGGTATGTGGCGGGGCGGGGTTTCCGGGGGGGTGCGGCCCTTAAGACCCTCTTTTCGCGTCTCTCCACGTTTTTCCCAAGACCCCAGTTGAAAGCTGAATTAAGGTCTTAAGGTCCCCTTTTCACAGAAAATTTTGGATGGCCTCAGAAGCCTGAATTTGGTTTGGCCAAATTTTCAACTCCCAGCCTGCAAATTTCTCAAAATTTCACTTCCAAGCCACTACTTATGGAGACAAAATCAGTTCACAAGCCCCCAAGTTCGGAAATCGGGGCCGCACATCCCTACCTGAAAACAGTTGAGTGCCCCCCCCCCCGGATTTTGTTATGCTATGATGATTCCTCGGTTTAACTCTAGACTAAGTAATCATGATTTGTTGATGTTTTTAAAGCTGCATATCTGCGTAATGTCATGCTCTTGCCCCAGGTCAGGGAAGACCCAGGTTGATCTCGAGTGTTTAATGTTAAACTTCCTTGTTATATTTTAATAAATATGATCAAATATAGTCATAACTACTTCTTAACTGTATTTTAAAGGTGCAACGAGAATATCTTTGAGGCCTCTGTATTTTCTTTTCTGCTTTATGGAGTGGTTTATACAAATTAACAACAATTATATATAACGAACCTTCGAAATACGAGATTACTTAAACTACTCCGTTGTGTGAGTGTAAGAAGGTGCAATAGAAGTGCAATAGCTGCCATTTGTTAATAATTCCCATCAAATATACTATTATGAATTTAGTTTCAGACTTAGTCTTTGGTCAGTGACTCTTGAAACGGTTCTTCAGGCGCTTGATGACCCATTCCAAGTACCACTGACTCAAAGAAATAAATTGAGAGCCCTCCTATAAATGGAGCACACAGAAGTATGACATGGCCTATTGCACTTATGACCATTCTGCTTCTTTACTCCAGAACGACGAACTATCCGCTTTTCATTCCGGAACTAAAATGCTTTAGAAGAGCTTAGGAATGCTTAAAATAAAGTTTTTTCTCGCATACTTGCCAGTACAGGATATCAATAATTTTTTTGTATCAAGGCTTAAAGGGACATAAGGCATGAAAGAAAATGACCTAATGAAAAGGACCCTTACTGAAATCACTTCCACGAGTTTGGAAAACATTTGGGGATGTTTTACTGTTAAAAACCTAAAAACAGGAATAGTTATGGGGGGGGGGTGCATTTGTGGCAATTTCTGGAACAGAAAAGCCCAGGTGTTCACATCCCTGACAGATTTACAGTGTATCTAGCATGTTTTGAGACAACAATTCCCAAAAGCATTCATAACCTGGGTGGAAAGCAATAGTCCGGCGGGAGCCATCGTCCGGGGCTCCATAGACGATAAACGGAAATAAAGCTGAGAACGAATTTGAAGTGAAGAGTTCACTGAATCGATTGCCCTATTGTTCACAACTCAGTTACCGGACTATGAGTACGCCTGCACACGACTAATTTCTACACCGTGTGAAAGTAATCATAGTCCGGCAAGGTATCATAGTCCGGGTTCCATAGACGACACGGAATAAAGCCACAAAACTAATGTTGCGTTGAAGAGTCAACTGAATCGATTGCCCTATTGTTCACCATTGTGTTCCCGGACGTGAGCCCGAAGGACTATTCTCCTGCCACACCGGATTCAGGCATTGTACTTAGGCCTGTAGTCAGATATTGAGCTGGCAATGAGAGAATGGATAGCCGGATTAGACATATACAATAGCACTGGTCTGTGAGCTGAATGAACTGACAACATGTTTTTCAAGTGTTGGTAAAATGCTGTCATAATTCAGCATCCTTGTTCCAGAAATGCCATAAACAACATGCCCACCACCTCCCCTGGACTCTTACTGTTTTCTGTTTTCACATATGTTAACATCCAAATTTTTTTTCAACTCGTGAAGTTGATTTCATTAAGAAGTCCTTTTCATTATGTCCAACATTTTTTATGCCATTAGGTCGCTTTAATAATTCTTTTGATATGTATAAAATTATAGACCTTGAAGTTTTTGCACGTTGGGTTATAACCTCGTACCAGTGCAAGAGCAATCGGTCAAACAGTCAATCAAATAGTTTCTGCCCGATGTTTCTGGAGACGAGTTGAATCATCTGTATTGTCAAAAATGGCTGTCTGGTCAGTGACTCGACCTTTGCTTCATTGTATTGACTCAAAAGAGCGTGTGGGGCACCCACTTAAACAATAACTAACCTGAGAAGTACTTGAATTTCCACAAAATGACGTCCAGAGGGAAGTCAATTGGAAACCCCTTTTAGCACCCAATTGGGCGCATACATCACTTGCCTTTGTCGCTCAGAGATTTCAATGACTTTTAGTGAGAAGACTGGTGTCTTCTTCTTCGCTAACGCTTTACTACGATGTCCGAAGACCGCATGTACACTAAAGTGTTGACGCTATATTTTTCCCATTGTCCCATAAACCTAAGAGCAACATACTGGGCAGGTAGGGTTATCAATGAGAAGCTTATTCTCGAAGTTTTGCGGAAGAAGGTTTGAAGATGTTTTGTGTGTTCAAATATACAACCCACTGCATTTATCAATCTCATTATGAGGATTAAAAAGTATGGTTTGGTCTTGGTTCCCCCACTATAAGTTACACCGTTACAGCCCTGATAAGGCTCAAGGTCCTCCTGGGGTAAACCTTACACAGTTATCCGATTTTGTTGAAACTGGTGTCAAATTATTTGCGTTTGCCTTATTTTTTACAATGTTGGCTTTTTGGTTTCGTATTAGTGGCCCAAAGGTAGCAAAGGTCTACATTGTCTATAGGCCATATAGCCAAATATGACCTCAAATTGTATACAGTACTGTCGGCCCAAGGATTTAAAATGCATTTTCTGCTTCAGTATGACCAGAGCACCAGCTTCAAGACTGAGCATGGATAAATTTTTCCGCAGTAATGATCCTTTGTAACCTTAACAGGGCTGGGCTAGCCAGCCGTTTTAACTATGGTCCGGGGGAACCTAATCATACTATACCGTTTTAAAATTTTTATTATGAGATAAATTACAATTAGGGTACATTTTAAACACAATTTGACTTGATTTTAATTACCCTATAACTAATTTTAATCCCTTATTTTACAATGTTTCCCCACATTTCTCCAGAGGTTGGCCCAAAAATTCCGATTCGGCACCCGTACAAACTTTAGAAAAACATCTTCAACCTTCTTCCACAAACGTTTGAGAAAGGATTCTCATTTATAACCCTACATTTTAGTATAACTGTTTTAGCTTTGGTCAGAGAATGGTTTTTGTTTGGGTTAACCAGTGTAAAAGACTTTAGAAGTCGGATAATTTACTCGATTCTGATTCGTACTATACGGCGGTGATCTGATTTTGTATCGATAATGGGCGCTGTGTTTTGTAATTTCAGTGTATTTACACACAGATGATTAAAGCAATATAAGCACATCTTTTGAAGAGCTCCCCCCAATTTTCAAAATTTGATATTTTTGCACAGTTACGTTGGTAATTGATTGTCTAAGAAACTATAGCCTGCGAACGCCAAATGAACTTGCGACTGACGTTTCAGTGGCTCCAGAATCCCTAAAGACTACCACCACACCACCATTGGATGATCCACGCTACGCTCCTGAGTGGTCTCC
>JAMKCH010021822.1:0-20917 GCA_023653785.1 Ophioderma brevispina | reverse complement strand
GGTCATTTGTGCGAGCCCACAAAAATCCTATTCTTAACACATAAAAATCCGACTTAATGCTCATTTTCACCCCCCCCCCCCCCCCCAACCAAAGCATTAGACTTAGGGAATTTTAGCATGATGTATGACAATCCTTGTGGTTCTTAAACTGTTGGAACACTTTTTATCCCTAAGTACGGACATAAGTTTTGTACAGTACAGTTATAGGGACATTGCAATGCATTGTGGATTGATTCAAAACACCCTTGAGGCCTGCACCAAATACCAGGTGCATGATCCTGAGACATTTTTGGATTTGAAGCATGGGGTTTGAAGGCAAGAGTTACAGACTTCCGGAACAGACTTTTTAAAACAAATTGTCCGAAATGAAATGAAGGCCTTAATTGTGACAAGTCCTCATTTAGTATGTTACCCTTTTCTTAACTTTTGGTCTTTTTAGACCCTTTATGTTAACGGGCTGATATGAACAAAAAACACATTTTTTTAATACGATTCTTGGACACGGATGGACACCCCTTCTCGCATCTTCCACACATTACAATCTCTTGGCCAACTTGGGTCCACTCTCTTCATCTTTGTGCATTTCCCAGGGATCCTTTCTAACCCACACTGATTTGCTTACCCTCTTCTTCCACAAAAAAAACAGGCCACATTTTTTCCACATCTCTACCAAGCTCTCACCAGCACTTTTGCCTTCCCAGTTTACTTCAGACTCTTATTCTCAAAAGCCGCCTTCCATTCCAAAATTTCTCCCTCATCAGTCTCTCCCATTGTCTCACCCACATTAAAGGGTCCATGGACATGCTTTAAAATACGTATAATACCACCAAAATGGTTTCTCATTCATAGTATGCATTGGTATCAATGTAAAATCTGCATGAAGCAGGAATTGAGAAACCGTATTTGATAAAAATTGGGCATTAATTATCGGTGTTTTGGAACCAAGCTTCAACGGAAATTCCAAACGAAATGTGATTATCGCGCTGGCAAGCGATTGACCCGGGAAGTGAAGCCCGAGTAACAAATAGCGTACGCGTTAACGGTTCATGATGTTATCTGGACTGGGAACGACGTGCGCGTGGCCCAGGTTTTCTTGCATACGTACACAGTTGACTTCTCGAGGTATATGCGTCGTTACCGGTGTATCCATATGGCATATTTTTCTTGATTTGGAGCCTTAAAATTACGATATTAAGTGCGTATTGTCGACTGGTGCACCAGCGGCGACCGCACATCACGACAAGGAGAATCAGAACTAGACAACTCCAGGAGGACTAGCCCGTTACGTATGATGAAAGTCAAGTCACTGATCTCTATACACTGGATAGGCAATCCCACGCGATTGAATAGGATAGCCGTGAATATACCGGGGTTGGCAGCGTCCCTTTTGCTCATACCCAAAACATTCACTCGGTTGCACGGGTTTCTATGGGATGAAGGATACATTTATGCCTTATAAGTATTTTCTGGCCAATATCTGAAAATATATAAGCATTTGCAATTTGTATGGTTTGTGCCGCGTCCATTTGGCCTGAAACTAACTGTGAGATAGAAGTAAACAATATTTCCTAGGTAATTTTGTGACCGATTAGTGATGGGTACACGTCGTAGACTATACGTGTACATAATACTATGTATGCCCTTGCATTGCCACAGTACTAGACTATGTGCTCTAAAATCTATCACCCATAGGAATACCAGTTATGGAGCACTAATATCTAGTCACTATAAATTAAGTATTTAATTCTGAGACTTTCCGCTGGATACATGTCGAAATGGATACAATTATTAGGCCCTAGGGATAGCTGTTTTTACATTATTAACACAGTCACTAGAAGCTTATAAACCGGACCAAAATTTCAGATCCTTCCAATTTTAATTTCCAGTTGATTTAAAACAATTATTTTTGTGCAGTATACTGTAACCCCATAACGCAGTGCATATCTTTTTCTCAAAGAAGATTTTATCCGATGGGGGGGGGGATTCAGGGGTTTGTTGAGTACCCTGCCTCTTCCAGGGTTTGGAAATTGACCCCTAAAAAGATAAGACCAATTTTCAGTAAAATAAACCTTAACAGGGGAAGTCTGACGGAGCCCCTTTTTTGTAAAATTATACTTCGTCTAGTTTCACGGTTTTTTTAAAAACTAAGGAGACCAATTTGCAGTAAATTATCCCCTTGTGGACCTTTCTCAATACGTGAGTAAAATTACCTTGAAATAGCCAATATACACAAATACACTCGGGGGTTTATTTGCTGATATGTTGAGGTTACATTGTCCTATTTTTATTCTTGAACCATTCACAATCACAACTGAATTGATTACCCCCTAAAAACTTATTATTGTGAATTGTATACCCCTAGAGTTTGTCCGAATTAGCAGCTATGTCCGCTCTTTTTTTGTTTTGGACGAGCATTGACCCCGACCAAAATTCAAGACCCCCCGGAATTTATTTTAAAAATAGAAACGGTGCATCCTGTAAAAAGAGATACAGGTCATTTGCGAAGAAAGGAAATGCTTACCTCTCGTCTACGAGCCATTTTTACCCACTTTCTCGGGGGGGGGGGGGGTGGTTGGGGGGGGGTGGGGGGGGGGGTAACCCCCCCCTGTGATTTTCCTTTTTTCCCATCCGTTCGCTATAAATTTGGTACCACAAGATAGCTTTGCGTTTTTCTCTTTCAATTGGTATCAAAAAGTACCAACCTTCCCAATATGATCATAAGTTAAGGAAAGAGTGAAATACATATATGGTGGGGTTGTGTGGGGTTAAGTAAGCGGAAAAAATCTTGAAGGAGGATTAATAATATTAATTCTATCTGTGAATGCTGCAGTCAAGCACTTAGGCCTACTCCATGAATTATTTGTTCTGTGAGCTGAAAAACCTAATATTGCCTTTTAAAGACTTTTTAAACAATTTTGACTCATATTTTGTTCGAACATACCCACCCATACTAGAAAATTAAGCCAATAATTGACAAACCTGACATACGCGCCATTAATAGCCTAATTCTGTCCCTTTTCCTTAGTTTCCATATTCAGTTGTACAAGCATGGATGGGTTCTGGGGTAGAGCAAAAAGGGCCGCCGTTGCAATTTCCGGTTTTCCTCAAGTTCTCGAGCGGCGATGCCTATCCCAGTGTATAGAGATCAGTGGTCATAGTGCACATGTGAGTTGTTGTTGTTGACCTTGGACCTTATTTTCACTTTTTCACTTTTCATTGATGCCGACAAGATTGGCTAGCTATGTAGGTCAATAACTTCTTTTATATTTGACCCCTAGATGACCCCATTTTGACCTTTGGACCCCTATGGTGCACATCAGAAATAGAGCTTTCCCAAGTGGTTCTTGTGAACACATGACATATTTATCTACTTTGGTTGATGAGTTATAGCGTTATTGCTTTGATTAGTCTATTGCAATCTACACGTGACCCTGGGCCAATATTCTGTCACCAGATTCGTCTCGACTTATCCGCAACTTTTGCACAGACATCACCACTATCCAAGTGTTATCGGTTTTGAGATATAGCATTTTTGGCATATTAATTAGATAAATGCCGGCCATTGAATGTTAATGAGTTCGATATTAATTCCTTGTACAAGCTGTTACATGACCAAAGACGATGCTCAGGCAGAATTTTCAGCAGTAGCGCAACCGTATCTGTAGAAGAAGTAGGTTTCCAAAGATTTTTTAGTTTTGACCTCTATTGACCCCTACGAGAGGTCAAAGGTCAAACATGTACACCTCATGATGTAGCTTGGGTCAGTGGTTCTTTGACCGATTTGGTTAATAAAAATTGGAATTCATGAGTCCAACTACTCAAATTTATGAGTCAAGCCATGAGTTGAAAAAAATATTGGGCGAGACGGACGCGAGCCGAATATTTTTCAACTCATGTCGAGACCAATAAATTTGGATTGGACGAAAAAAAAGAATCCAATTTTATCATTATTATGTTTTGAGAACTGGTTCTAGATATATGACACATTTCATTTGAAAAGTAGGTACATGTACAGGGAACCATAATTATAAGCTTTAGAAGATGATGCATGGAATATATGCAGAGCAAATAAATACCCAAAATACTATAACCTGAAAAGCAAAACGCATGGAACCAACAAAATGTGGACACCACTAAAGAATAGAATCACCTAACACCAGGAACCACCAACACCAGGAACCATCAAAGGCGGGGACCAGCCAGGGCTTCAAATAAAAAGCCCTCAAACAAACAGAACCACCCAACAATGGGAAACACCCAGACATGGAACCACCAAAAAACCCCAAACCACCGAAAACACGGAACCACCCACACTGGGAACCCCCAAACCCTGGAAACCACCCAACACTGGAACCACCCAAACCACTGGGAACCACACCCAACACTGGGAACCACCCAAACCAATGGGAAACACCCAAACACTGGAACCACCCAAATGGAACACCAAACACTGGGGACCACCCAACACTGGAACCTCCAAACAACGGGGAACCATCCAAACACTGGGGACCATCCAAAACCACTGGGAACCATCCAAACACTGGGAACCATCAACACTGGGGACCATCAACACTGGGAACCACCCAGACATAGAATCACCTACTGTGAACAGCAAATACTGGAAACCACCCAAAAACATGGAAGAGAAAGATGAACTCACGACCACCCCCCACCACCAAAATGAAACATCCTTAAATGGTATCAACAAATCAGTCAGCATGTGCATAAATAATGAGTCCCAAGTGGTTATATTAAAAATGGGCCACCCAGGTTTTTGCTGGCAATTGATGCTCAACTCTCATTGTTATTGGGGTCTTACATGGTATAGTAATATAGGACGAAGATTCTCAAAACATAAGAATAGTCAATATCGGCCCAGCCGTTTGGCCAGAAGGAAGAAGGCAGAAGAAGGCGAAAAAAGCGATGGTCGGAAAAGAAGAAAGAAGGAGATTAGACTAAACAGCAGAAGCGAATACTATGCCCGTTTCAGGGCATAGGAACAGAATAAGCTTTTATTCAAAGTTCCCAGGGGGGGGGACAAAGAAGAAACCGACAAGGAGAGATATCGGGAGTGTGCGGTGCGGTTGACATTTTTAAACAGTATGCCTTTAACATTCTATATGTGAAGTCCCAAAACATTTGTGCTCAGAGCTATGAATGTTTTGTGTAGCTTCAATTTGACCCTGACAACTGTCGCCAAGGGCCGGGCCGGCCGGGATCAAAACCGGACCACTTAGCCCTACTATAGCTTCCCTTTTCTGCTAACGACTCAAGAAAAGCGGCCGCTCTGTCACGTTATTAGCTCTTTCAAGAGGAGAGCCGCTCTCGGTTAAAAAATCACCCACTAGTGGGGAAAATGCCGGGTCGCTGCCGGGAAACACTTTGGGCAAAGTGTTGTAATACTCCCCAATCAGCCGACAAATGCAGCCAAGGGCCGGGCCGAGTTGGGTAAAAAATGCAAAACTGCGCAGAGGTCAGAAAAGCCTGCCTGTAGCGGCTGAGGCCTGACGCGGGACCAGAACGCCTATATATATATATATATATATAAGAGGGATGTTCTGGTATGCGACGTACAGATCACGGCAGCGCCCAGCGAAAATACGTGTATACGGTGAGTGATGAAGACGGACATGACCACGGTTGATGCCCGGAAGCGGCTCTCATCGGATCAATATCGGTGAATGAAAGAGGTAGCTAAGAGGTAGAGGTAGATGTTAAGAGCGTGAAGAATATAAGCGGAGAGCCGCACCCGATAAAATCACCCACACCGGGTCTGCCGGGCCGGCCAGGGTTCAAACCAGAACAACTTAGCCCTACCTATAGCGAATGCTTTCCTGCTGAAGACCAGGAAGCGGTCCCATAGGACTTAGTCCTTTTTCACCCCATAGTGTCCTATTGGATCTTGGGTGGCCTGGTGTCTCTTGGTATATATTTGGTAATGAGCAAGGAACCGGGTCATGTTCCGTCTGACCGCATTTCGTGTCGTGAATCGGTCACGTCAGACACACCATCCCTCTTATATATATACGTTCCGGTCCCGGTCAGGCCCCAGCCGCTATAGGCCGGCTTTTTTACCTCTGCGCATGTTCATTTTTGTACACAACCAATGTAACCCTACCGAAAGCGTCCCTAGATCAATAATCCAGATTTCGCATACAAAAATGCGCTACTCCGGTTTGGTGGTGGAACCCGGAGTTTAAAGGGTAACAAACACGTAAAATGATTGCTCTCGAGTTGCGTATTTCTTAGCTATTCAATAGTTTGAAACTTAACTGCTTATTTACAAGTCAACAATTTTCCACGGTGACTTAAGTGAGCCCTAAAACTTCTTCATAACAGGTAAGGATATAAAGGAAGAAAAACGGTGCACGGCCTAATATAGGCCATATGCCTAAAGTTCCCGACACAGGTTTGTAAACAAACCGGGGGGAAAGATGCCAGGGAAGGTAAGGCAATTTAAACCGTTTTTGATTCAATAAGTGGCTATTTGAAAGCAGAGTGACATGTAGATCCACCCAGTTGTATCTACTTATATGACCAAATGCTTCCTCAAAAGTTGTAAAGTTTCAAAACCTGAACTGTCGTTACTTATGGCTTGCTTTTTGCTCGACTTATGTTCCGCGAACAGAGGGGAACCTAATCGCAATAGACGAATGGGTTCCTCTTATGTCCGGCTCTTATGCCGTGGCCTGGCTACGATTAAGTGCGTATCTATGCTTTGAAACTGCAACATTGCCGTGGCCCGCCACGTTAAATCTAACCTTGGTGTACTTTGAGGGTTAAAAGCAGTCTAAAAATGAGACCGTTAGGGTTGTAGTGGGGCGTACTGCGGAAGGCACGCGAAAAACAACCCTTAGTCCGGCGTTTTTAGATTGTTTTAAAACCCTCAAATTACACCAAAGTTTCAGCATCTTACGTGGCAGGGGCACGGCATGTTAAAAAAGCACGAAAAAGTAACCCTAACTCTCTTACTTTTGGATGTTTTTAACCCTAAATTTACACCAAAGTTTAGCATTTAACATGGCAGGCCACAGATTTAAAAAAAGCACGGCAAAAAGTAAACCTACCTCTCTTACTTGGAATGTTTTAACCCTCACATTTCGCATTTAAGTAGCCTGGCCACGGCGGCGCTTTTTTCCAATAGGCCTTGCGTGGAACTTCCTTACGCAAAATTTCCTTTCACGTTTTAACATATAGGCCTGCGTAAACCACTGCCGAAATTTGGGGGGAGGAAGGGAGCTTTAACTTGTTACGCGTAACTTTTACTTATATAGGCCTGTAATTCTCTATTTCGCTGTCCTGTTAACCAAATTAATTTGTTTAGAATTCGATTAGCTTAGTTACATTTAAATTGTTTAATTGTTGATTTTGGGACGTTTTACGCTCTGGGGACGCTTTGGTTCATGGCATCTCGGCCAGTTCCCCGCAGAAGGTGCAATGTTCCATTGCATCTCGGACGTCTCCCGGAAAGAAAATGACGCGATGCGTCTCATGCATGCTACGGCCCGGTTTCCCGGCGCGATGCCGATCTTCATTGCATCTGGGACGTCTTTCCACCAAAATGACGCGATGTTCCTCGTTTTGCATCTGGGACGTCTCCGCGAAAAATGATGGGATGTTCCTCGTTGCATCTGGGCCGTTAACGACTACGCTACTTATTCCTGTTGCCGGCACAAAAAAAAAAAACGTCCGAGATGCAATGAAACTGCAAAAGTTGTTTTCTCATTGTTTGGCCGTTAAAAAATAAAAATAGATTTGCATCTCTTGATCGTGGCCGATGGTGTCGGCCAAAACGGACCGGTCCGGGTAGGTTAGTTAAGGCATTACTGATAATTGTTACATTAAGGAGAAGTCATGCTCAGCAGGACTAGCGGTTCGTTTTTTTGCGGTTAGCCCACGTGTGGACTTTTGTTTACAACTTGTACTTGACGTCATTAGCCGGGGTCAATGGGTCAAATCCAACTCCAGCATCTTGAGATGCGTTCGCGAAAACAGAAGGCCCTGTCAGTTTGGGTATTTATCCTTGAAATTTAAAGGGGGATAGCAGCGATTTGCTAATCCGAACATCGAAAAAAATATCAAAATCCTATATTTTATTTTTTGTTCATCTGGCATGGTATGCAAACATAACCTGCAAGTGAGTTGGCTTGAAATTGGGTATTAAAGACAAGGCAATACTTTTATCTGATTCTGTAATTTCTATACGTGCCGTAGTTCAAAATTCCGATACTCTGGATCAAAACAGCCTTTCTAGTATGTTAATATACAGATTGCAGTGTGATTGTGATATTGTGCACCATGGTGTCGATACAGTTTGACCTCAAAACTGTCAAACACAACATTATTGATCTTTTATATTTACTGGTGTAAACCATAATCAGCTGTTAAGGGTTGTTTTACAATCAGGGTACCGCGGCTGTCTCATTTGGGGGTGAACAAAATGACGTGATAAGTCTACACATTATTGTCAATCTTGGTTGTTTTTGAATTGTAGGCAGGTCAAGAAGTAAATTCCAAAATTTTAGGGTCCACATTTCGTGCAACATTTTTATGATGATGAAATGTGCTTTTTTGCGGAAGAGAGGAAAGTTTTGATGGAACACGTCATTCAATTTCTACACTTGAGGTGAAAAACAACAAGTACTTGATTGCTTTCGTCTATTAATGATTTTGTATGTAGATAATTCAAAGAGTATGTTCCAAAATTCGGAGGTGTGAGGCTTCAGGAACAATTTTTATGGTTGTCAAACTCTGGTTCGAAAAGGACTTAGATTTGAAGAGAAACACGGACTTCTAACAATGATCATGTTGATAAAGGAAAACTTAATGGCTAGCCATCACGGTTTAATACAAAGTGTTTATAGAAGCATAAATAGAGTTTATACAGCAAATATCACAAATCGTCTGTCACTTTAGTTTAGCTTATAAGTCGAAATATGGAGAGGACTTTTTTTGACGGAATTTACCACTAAATCTCAAATTGACACCACATGTTGCCAAATGGTCAATTCTTTAAATTTCTGGATAATTACTATTTTGTTCCGAACTGTTTTCCTTGAAACTGAGGTTGTCCTAAATGTTCTTAATGACAGTGATGAATCTACTCAAATATTTGCCTAAATCAAATGAAAGCCGATTTTACCACTTTCCATACATAGTACATATTTTTGTTAGTCACAAAAACTTTTCAAAGGTTTCTTTGCAGCTGTGGTATGCTTTTGGTGGTCTTCAAGTTGGCATAGTACCATTTATGAAAAAGTACAGAACCTTTGTTTTTATGGTCCACATTGTATGTTTAGCCAAGAGGTACCCTGATCGTAAAAACAACCCTTAATGTAGATTTTGAGACGCCAGCGCTGTTTGCGGGAAACGGTATGATACATTTCCTCAAATACTTCTTTTTTTTTTAATTTCATTGAAAAGTTTCTAATTAAAGCAGTTATATGGAATGTACACACTATAAGTTTAAAAAAATACATTTTCACATGTTTGGGATTTTCTCGCAATAATCGCTGCTAATCCTTTAACACTTTCCGATGTTCACTTTTTAAAAATTGTGTTGCCATTGATCAGGATACGTGTGAGGTTTAACGGAAAAAAAAAGAAGAGAAAATGTCTCTCAGCCGTGTCCAGGACCTTTAAAACAAAAGTTCAGCAACAACAATTCACTCATCAAACCTTCTTTTGCAACTCTCCGTGGGACAATCATCACAATTGGGCAAAACTCAATTGGTGAACTATACCAGGGGTGTGATTGAGTTTCATGGAAAAAAAAAATCCTGAATTTGGTAAAAAAAAATCCTGAAAAAACCAGCGCAAATTGAGCTTAAAATGCTTAGAATCTGGGGTGAAATTAAATAAAGTTGCGGGGAGGATGAAATTTTTAAATTAAAAAATCTTGAATGAAATCAAGAAAAAACTGAAGAATCACACCCTGCTATTACTCTGGCTCATAAGATGGGATGTTGTGTGAAATGTAGACACACATTACACGCACGCAACTACAATCAATACGCCATGTACATACATGTTCAACCCTAGTCAAGAAAATTGACCCACAGTATCCCACATGCCTACGGCATGCCTAGCATAGTTGCCAGAGGTGGCTCTGGCTTTTCCGCTAACGATAGCCCCTACTATTTCCTACAAAAGCTGGGAGGCAGTATAGTAAAAAAAAAACGGGATCCAAAGTCCACCATAGTGCCCAAAGTCAAGAATTTGGTAACTTACGGTTTCCTATATCACACGAAATCCGTGCATATATGAAAATCTGAATGTTAGCCATCCCATACACCGATTTTAAAATACAAACGGTGTACAGCTTATGCTTACATCCGTGAAAGTTGGGCCCTAAAAGGGTACGAAGTGAAGTGATCGAAAAATTGAAGCTAAACACATCAGTTCTCCCACTTCCCTTGACTTCCGGGTGTGGTGTATGTTCCGTATTATGGTAATCAGCGAAAATAAAGCGTGCTCGTGCCTATTCTAATCTAAAGAAAATAAACCGGGAAACAATCAAGGGGCGACTCACTGATCTAGTGGGGCGATGCTATGTTTAAATTGGGTTTTTACGGTTAAGAAACCACCGTTTCAAAATCATCAGATTTTAGCCATGATGGAAAAAATCAGTCAAGGAAACAAACGGCGTTGCATATAAAAATATTTTAGGACTACATCAAAGGTAAATATTTTCAATAAGTTGCTGTATTTATACTGATTCTGGATTTGCTTTTTCCGCATCGGATCCGCTGCATGCGCACCCACCCCGGTGGGTTCAAATAGAGACAAGGCACGTAAGCGTTGTAGGGGAGGTTGGAACGCTACGTGACACGAGCTAAGGCCTTGTCTGATTGACTCACAGTGTACTTTGTGGAAGAACTAAGTGGAGCACGAATCTATAAGGGTTCTGAATCAAATCTGAGACGCGTCGATCGTTAAATGTTGTGCATGGACGGTTTGACCGCGTATTTGACAGCTGCCTTGACCTAGTAAACAAGCGTCCTAGTACGTAAATACGTTAGTGCGATTGGCCAATTCAGCAGAGGTCATTGTACTTTTTGTTGAGTGATAAGCCTACAATCAGCGCAAATCTACTTCAATGCAATCGGCCGGCCGACGCAGGGCCGACGCGTCTCAGATTTAATTCCAGACATAATAGGTAATTATTGTAAAAAGCAAAAGTGGAAGAAAGCAATGCAAGAGCGCAAAGCGCTGAGTGAATTACGGCAGCCCCAAACAGAAAATAAACATGCAGGGCTGCCGAATTCACCAGTGCTTGCCAATTTCGCTTTTTTACACTAAGCCGTTATTACTCTGCAGTCTCACCGTCTACAACCTGCCATAAATAAGTTTAGAGACACCATGATCTCATTGTATTGGAGACTAGACATCCCTTCTTCAGTCACCACTTTGGACAGGGTCACACCTGCTCGTTCACGTAGCGTTGCACGTCGTCCCGTACCTGGATCTCGGAGCGGAAAAAAGCCAGGCAGCTCGGACCTAGGTCAACCATCAGGGATCCTAAATAAATCCACTCACACCAATGGTTACACAACAGGATCAATAACAAGCGCAAGACTTATGAGACCAAAAATAATCTTATATTTCACAGAAGTTATAGAATATTTTGTTTGAGATGTTATACTGTGAGTAAATAGGATTATTTACCCAGTTAACGAAGTCTTTTTTAATATTAGAAATATTTACATTTATAATGATGATCGGGCAGGTATAAATGAAGCAGATTTGGTGTATTTGTGTATAAGTGGAAATTCACAAATCCTCTGAATATCACATGTGGAAATATATAAAATAATGTCGGGGATAAGGGGAAACCTGATCGAATCTTAAGTAGAAACCATCTTCCGAAGTAGTTACTTTTCTGACAATAGCCTCTAGTCCTGAGTGCCATTAAATCATTTACGACAAGTAATGTAAGTCAAACCTAACCTTTAAATCTAACATCACTGTCAATTGAGTTCAAATCGTATGAGTCCATTCCACAAATGGTACCAGGAATAAGAGAATCTACCGCCAATCACTATCAAACCAACAAACCCTACGAATCGGGAAAAAAGGGTTATATTTATAATAAGCCTGTCAAAGACTGTCGCACTTGTTGGTTAAATCTATCAATTTATGATAACATGGTTCTCCTAGAAAGCCCTGCCACCGACTGTATATTATTGCTTTATTCCGTCACTCCATTTGCATAGAAGTGATGAGATAGAGATAGATGTGCCATCAGTAAAAAAAATCTAAGCAATTCACAAGGAAAAGTGAAACTGCCTATATTTCCCGGGCCAGAGCATCAGTATATAACATATAACCAATTGAGCCCTTGGTGTGTGTAACACTGCTCCTTTTTAGCCTATGAGATCTTGTATACAGACATACAAAAGCCGGTCCAGATTATACTAAAACCATCACGTAAATAGCATAAGGTTTCTGGCCCTATTTTGCAGAGAGCGCGAATGTATTTCAGCATACATACTTAATTTCATGGTATATTAGACACAATACTGAAATCGGTCCGGATTTTAAAAAACTAATGCTCCCATCCTAGGAAGCATTAGTTTCCGGCCCTATATGTATATGTTATATATCTCTATATAGGAGGAAAAAGTAAAGCATTTCCACAGACGATAAATCTAATGTGATGTGCATCTTAGTAAACCGTGCATGCCATACACATCAACGCGGTCCAGATTATGTTAATTTACTCCCATATAACATAGGTATCTAGCCCGTTAAGTATGTTAAGTTTTGTAAAAGGGCAAGCATATGAACAGAAAATTTGACCAACTACGAAACTAATACACAACCGCATAGACGGATGTGTCATGCAAAAAAGCATGCAGTTAGCAAAGACGCGTTTCTGGATAGTTCCGTCATCAGTGCAATGATCCGGAGAGGATCACATCCTTTCCATGCTTCGTTTCTTCTACATAGAATTGTCATTCTATGTAAATCAACAATACAGGTTTTGAGTCCTATCGTTTGACGATCGATTGTCTTATTGGACTACAACTTGACTGGCCTAAGAAGGCCCAGTCGTTTGGTCTTCACGAAGTTGTATAGCATTTAACGGTGCAGTTGAAAAACACCCCGTTAGCTTGCTGAAAATTTTAGACCTGGGAATTACTCGTGAGTATTCCACCCCATACCCTCTCAACACACTACAAGATTCTAGAGAGGCTCTTTTGTGTGTTAGGCCCTGCGCGCCTCTTCATCAAACATATTTACTTTCCAACTCCTGGTGATGTCTCCAGGGTTTGGGAATGCTGAAGGAAAAACTCAATTATCGTATTATAAGAGTGTGAACTCTGTATACCAGCTTCGTTCTTGCTAATTGAAGCTTATGGGGTTCTAAAAGGGGCATTTCTCAAAACAGTCCACCTCTCAGAACCAAGCTTAATTGACCAGTATGATGGTGATAACTGTGATCAATATTCTTTGTGTTTCCCATCTTTTCCATTTCATTCTTTAGAAAACATGTTTCATGATACCAAAGTTGTGTATAGAGATTGCAATGCCTAAGTATTTGAGTCTTCTAATATAAAAACAATCCATTATCATTAAACACTGATTAAACAAGTTATACTATACATTCTTAATGTTTAAAAATGCTATACAAAAGATAGATGACACAGTAATGTGTGATCAAAGAATCAGTGAATTTATAAGAATGAAATATTTATGTATTATACCCAAACGTGTTCTAAAGGAACATTGATGGAGCTCTAATTTAAGGGAAAGTGAGATCCTACACTTACCTTAAACAAATTTGTTATTATATAATCATAGAACATAATTGAATAGGCGAAGATAGCGTATAACAATAAGGACAAGGGTAGACGACGAAAGAGATCATAACTCAGACCCTGGACAAAAGATGTGATTCAAAAACAAGATTGCATGTTGATATATACATCATCTCTATAACATTCACTGGTCCGGCGTGGGGGGCATGGTCACCTGAGACCTTTTACGCGTTTTCTTGTTTACGCATCATATCCACTTTGAATACAAAGTGGCCCCCCCGGATTCCGGTATAGTAGGTAGATTATTAGTAACAGATCTCCTCCAATCACTTTCCTAATTTTTAACAAAAGCAAAAATCTTACGTTAATGCAGGTTCTATATGTTATCGAAAATCACGCCATTTAGGCATGAAAATGATAGGTTGGAATTTTGTAACTATTTAGATTATCAGGCCATGAAGAGGCCTACAAACAAATTCATGATTAAGTGTTCGAGCTCTTGTTCAAGTTCATTGTCCAATTAAATTAAAAAGTAAATCGCATTCTAAAGTTAATTCACATAAAAACCTTGACGGTTACTAAGTTTATTTAAATCGATTCAAACTAAAGAAAATTAATAAAAAAGAATCACTGCACGACATTATTAAAACAAAAGTGAAATACACAAATATCGAAACATTCTTTACCACATCCTTGTTTGCCCAAAAGCACATATTACAACCCAAAATGAAGACTTATGATGCTACTTATTTTACAATATCTTCTACAATATTATTAGTGTCTCTAATCTTCATTATTAAGTATTTTCTTTATCTTTTTATCCTTCTCCTTTCTGTACTCGTTTTTCATGTCATTCTTGTTTTGAACTATTTAGTTCTAGTAAGTTGGTTAAACAAGTTGTATACACTAACGGATTTTGAAGTTCCATAATTTATTCCACAATTATCTTCGAGTGTGCTGCCGCAGAAAAATACCCGAAAGAAATCCGTAAAATACCATTTGAAAATCCCAATGTCCATTAAACGAGCAGGTGACCCCTGCTAAAAAAAATAACGCTTCGCGTATAATTAATTACCGTTCTATCTAAGGCTATGAATTGAACATCAATTCAATTATTCAAAACTGTATTATTACAGAATTTCCAAGTAATAATAGTGTTTTGTTGAGTTTTGTTTATATATGAGCGGTCAATTAGTGATTATAGTAGTTTGATGAATAATTAATAAACCCCTATTGTCTTTCGAGATAAGACGAGACCGTGCCCACTGACTAACTCTCGAGTTTTATTGAATGGTGGTTGGTTCTCGTTTATGAATGCCCTGCAATCATGCTTATTTCGGGATTTATTCTCCGTTGCGATTTCTGAAATTTTACATTCGATTAAGGATCCTTTTGGAGTTCAGAAATAGATTCAATTTTTAAAAATTGTTAAAAAAAGATCATTTTTCTGTCTTCATTTGCAGTCTGAATCCTTCTAAATCTGAGCACAAGATTTGAGCCCAATCTAGAGCATATAAAGTAGCCATGTTTCGCAGATTTTTTAGGGGATTGGGTAAAAATTGAGTCTCTCAACAATTGTGCTAAAATGATTTCCGAAAACCTCCATTCACGCATATAAACGGCCAGAAAAACACGCTATCAAATCCCTGCTCCCACCCAATTGATTAAAAAAAACACGCTCGCACACAAAGCGCCGTGCCGCCAAATGCTGACGATTTCAAGGAGGATAAAGCCCCACTATTCAACCAAACCATGCTAATTAGCTCTAATTCAAGTCCCGGTCATCTCGCACCAATGATTGATGGAATTCAGCTCCTAAGTTAGTTGTTGTTTCCAGGTATAAAATGAGCACGATTTAAACCGTTACTTCACCTCTTCTGATTATTCTATAATTAAGGGATTAATTTGCAATTTTAATACCTGATGTAGACTCTTATTTGTTGGCCATTTTGGGATCGTGAATTGAAATAATACACATGTGGATATGAACGTGGATCGGTGAGGAATTATACCAACATGCGCAGATACGCATTATTCGGTGAATATCGAAAATGTGGATATGAACGGGGATCGGTGAATGTACCAAAGTGCGGAGATACACATTTTCAGGTGAATATCCACATGTGGAAAGACACGAATTTTTACGCGAATATCCACATGCGGAAAATACACATTTTTCGGGGAATATCCACATGTGGAAATTCGCGGAGATTTGGGAATATACTAACGTGCGGAGAGAGGGGATACACATTTTTCGGTGAAATCCACATGTGGAAATACACGAATTTTAAGCGATTCCCCGCATGCGGAAAATACACATTTTTCGGGAAATATCCCACATGTGGAAAATACACGAATTTAGCGAATGTCCACATGCGGAAAATACACATTTTTCGGGAAATATCCTACATGTGGAAATTCGCGGGAGATCTGTGGAATAACCAACGTGCGGAATACACATTTTTCGGCGATATACATGTGGAAATACACGATTTTTAGCGAAAATCCACATGCGGAAACTACACATTTTTCGGTGAATATTCAAATGTGGAAATTCGCCGGAGATTGGAATATACCAACTGCGGAAATAACATATTTTTCGGTGAATATCACATGTGGAAATGCACGAAATTTAGCGAATATCCACATGTGGAAAATACACATTTTTCTGGTGAATATTCCACATGTGGAAATTCACGGAGATTCCGTGTGAATATACCACCGTGCGGAAATACACATTTTGGTGAATATCCAATGTGGAATACACGGAATGTTAGAGAATATCCAAGCGGAAATACAAGCGGATAGGTGAACCCACATGTAAAAGGGGAAGCGGATATGTGTATTTCCACAAATAAGAGGATGTGGAAATATACATTTTTCGGTTGAATATCCACTGTGGAAATACAAGCGGACAGGTGGTGTATTTCCACATGTGGAAATCCAAGAGGATTGTGAATTCCACATGTGGACATACACAAATCGGGCTCATCAAAAAATAGTTATCGGGATAACCAGTTAGAGAAAAGGGGCGACCCTCAGTTGATCGTTCGGTTTCGGATGCCACAGGTTTTATCAGTTTGCAGCTTCTTCTCGACCACTTTGTGCTGGAGCAAGGGCATAGCAATAGAGAAGAAAACAGTAACACACACGGGGAAGTAGTTTTGGTTCTTTTTTTTCCTAATTAAATATGTGTAAATGCATTGCCCATTGACTGTAGTTGATTGCAGCCGTCGCATGTGATCCAAAAACAATACAAAGTATACGACGAATTCGCTGTGGTTGATGAACCAAGGCAATATCTTGATATACGCCCCGGACTTTTGTTTTAGGCACCCCCTAGCTTATGAAAATAACATTTAATATATAGTTGCTGGATTTATTTCTCGGACAGGTCGCACGCACAACCCGTGCAAGCCCATTTTTGTCAGCTACGCAGTTAGTTAGGAGGAACAAATACACAGATAGAATTCTGTGGTTGAGATATAATCCTCACACCACAGAACGATAGGTAACTCGATTGCGCTGTGACGTGTTACACCAAAAACTACATACCTGATTTAACCTGGTTGATGGACTTGTTCCCTTCTTCCAAAGTTGCGTCATTATTACCAAATCACGAAAACACACAATTGTTAACTTCAAAACGTCACGAAGATTTCAAAAATTGAAAGGTTAATTTGACAAAAGAAAGTAAAATGGATCGTTCACTCAGACATACTCAGTATTGTTGATAAACAAGCTTAAACACAAATGACCCGAGGTCATTGTACATTCCTGCTATTTGGAAATCATTACGGCATGTTAACTGCAACAAATTGGTGAAATATGAAGTGTTATCATCATAAAAGGCCGGAAATTGTAAAAGGTTAATACGCCCATTCATATTGTATTAATTTTCAATAAAAAAATGAGTGTTAATAATAGATACGAAAGAATTATTTTTATTCTGCGTAGAGTGATGAAGCAGCCATTTGGTTAATCGGCATTGAATTACACGAGGCTCAATGGTGTGCGCGAGTATTCCGAGATACACCTTGCGAAATATCATGGTCAAACCTGTAACGTGCGAAGTGTAATCGTATGTTGGTAACTGACCTGGTGATTTCGGGATCTGTGGCAATCACGAAAACTGGATTATTCTCCCCTTGTGTAAAAAGGAGGTTGACATGACCTTTACGTCACTTGATATTATATACATGTGAATTTATATCAACAATTGCCAGGTGCACAAACGATGTTGGAAAACTACGTGAAAAATTTGGCGTTATGGAGATTTGAGTCCAGTTGGTATGTGTAATGAGTTCTTGAAACATGTTAACCATGCATTTGGGCATTAAAACGATAAGAACGAAATTTGAAAGGGTTTTAGAGCACGATAAATTTGTAAATAAGGAAAAGTACAAACGGTCACAGCGCAACGAGTACCTATCGTCTGTGGTGAGGATTATTTACTCACCACAGATTCGATCTGTGTAGGAAAATACCCAGAACCAGACAACTGTACCGTTGGTGGTGGACATCAGCCTCTATTTCAACTTGAGTAGTTTTGTGGTGGTGTTGCTAGGTTAATAAATCTAGAAAATTCCCCTTAACACCCATATTGGGTGCAATCTGTGTGGGGGTTAGTTATGTGCTCTGTTCACTGATTCATGACACCCATTGGTTGACAAATCTTGTCCATTGTATTCCCTGTTCACTCATCCACGCAAAAGTACATGCCCAGCTTTCAGTGAGCCCAATAGTTCAGTGCAGTTGCCAGTGGTGGTCCAGTTTGGAGCTCACCTGGGCTTAAAGAAGGAGTTTAAGGACACATTTTTTACTTAAAACTTTGTTTTCTAGTCCACTAGTTAAAGAAACTCTCGTGATTTCAATCCGAAAGAGTCAAAGTATTGAAATTTGCAGGAAGAGCTACAAAGTGAAGAAATAAGCGGCGAATCTCTGGTAACCTTTTAAAAGTGAAGAATTGACAGAAAAGGAAGAAAATGGCAGTGTTCAAAGACTCGAATCTCCATTTGAATTACGTGTGGTAAGTTAATGTCCGTTCGGACACTATGACTAAAATATCCGATTGCCTATTAGGTTCCTCTATCCTATCACTTGTAGGGTTTGTTAGAATACCCATACTTGTTACAGACATGCAAAAAAATCGGATTTTTTGATGATTTTTTTCGATTTTCTGATGAGCAAAACTGATAGTGCCTTTAAAGGTGTTTGTTCCGATCCATGTCATTGTGTTCCCTTTTTATAGGAAAGCTTGGCACTTGCCCATACACCCCATCAAGTACAGAGGGAGACAAACTTGCAGTTTTGATGGTTAGAAGCAATAATGGCATATTGCAAAGCCCTATTCATATACTGTGCTATATTGGTGGTTAAACCACTATACGCGCGGTTTTCGTTTTTTTACATGCCACAAGATGCATGTAACATTGCTCTGTGCATGTTAAAAATTTTGTGCCTGTGCATGCATATTTTTGGTTATAGCCTAATTAGATAAAACTCCAGTTGTGACATGTAACTGTAATTTTCTAAATCGAACACTGTATCTTGGGAATGAAAGGATTGAGGGTCATATTTCAGGGACAATGAGAAAAATACGGCCTTTCATCTGATATCAAAATCGATACTACTTCCGGTAATCAGGGGGTGTCCAAAACACGATCGGAACACGCACCTTTAAGTAAGGAACCTCTCCAAACTACTACAAATTATATATTCTTTAATACCAACATTATATTGAATTTTTTTGATAAATTTCTATTTTTTCTGGCTCCTAACGCAGTGTTTTGGCGCCATGTTTGACCAAATTACGCATCGCGTTGCTATGGTGATTATCCCTGCCAGTTAACGGACCTTACGCTTGCGTGTGTTCGTTTGAAGCCTGATAACGCATAACGGCTATCCAGATTTAGAAGGTACACGACACAAATGTTTTAAAATGGTAACACTTCTCTCTTAGTAGAGTCTAAAGGTCCGTTCATTAATTTCACTGCACTGCATTGCGGTGCAGTACAATTTACTCAATGTTCGTCACTTCCGCTGCACTCATAATCGATTTACGGAGGTCAACATAGGTCACTGCAGGTCACGGATTGCAGTAAACTTGCGATGGATTGCAGGCAAATTGGCATACTGCCACCCCCACTGATCTTGCTGCATCGCCAGTTGAAAAAAATTTAAACTTCGTTGCAGTAATGCATTGGTTGCAGTACGCAGGTGATTGCGTAAACGATTTGGTAGGCTGAATGCAGCAAGCAATGCAATGCAGTGTTGAAGTCTGACGGACCTTTACAGTGTTGAAATTTGGAAAGTCGCAAAGGAAAGGCATTTCCCACGGACCCCTGACACCCCGCGCTATTATACTCTTGTCATACAACCCGGGCCTATCTTTTTGTTCGGGAGATTAATTAGAAAAACTCTATGTACATATGTTAATTATTTTTTCCTTTTCTGACACATTTTTTAATTTGTGATGCCACATACATGTAGGTCCATTTATAGGCGCTTAGAGGCAATATGGCGCAAAGTGTTTATTTTTTTGTTAATTACTGTAGAACTTAAAAGGATCAATGTGCTTTCGGGCCAGGCCCGTATTTTTGCCAGGAATTTATTGGGGGGTAGTTCTGCTAGACAATAACTTCACATGATGTCTTTAAACACTGTTGCATTACGTGTATGTGAAGTTATGCAAACCAGATGGTTTCCTTTCCTGTTACATACCTCAACTTTGTCAATCTCAAAAATCCCTCCACGATATATAGTTTTCTATAAACACAACTTGAGACCTATATAATGCGATGACATACCGGTATGTGAAAAAAACTTAAAGAATTAGAAATTAAAATTTTTGAAGAAAAAATTGCAACTACACCACTTCTGCACTTCAGTTGCATGACGGAAGCCAATAATTGACACGGTACCAGAGGTCATACACATGGGTCACCACGTGTTCGTTTGTTTACCAAACAAGGATAATTTTCTCCTGTTTTTCTCCAGTGCCCCTGAGATGGTCCAGCTAGCCTGAGTCCTGGCCCCTCGTTCACAACTAACACCACATGACGCTCAAGTGAATAGCACACATTGTAATGGCCGTGCGTATATTAGAGGCTGAGGGATTCAGCTTGGTCCAGGTACCGGTATGTGACCTTTCC